>NW_006497083.1:2762287-2811984 GCF_000471905.2 Amborella trichopoda
ATCAAATTAAGGCACACTTCCAAATTTTATCATAACACGTAAGTTTGGTGTAAAAAATTCTTAGGATTATCTTAAAATCTATTTTCATCTCTAATTATAAAATTTTAAACTCTAAAAATAGTTAAAATCAAGTAGATCTATAAACATATGAAAATGTATAAAATGGACGGTCTAGATAATGTGTTGCAAGATGCACTATTTTTGGGACTCAAAATCTTTTTTTTTTCACATTCATATATCTTGATGTTGAGATGATCAATTTAGGATTTTTTCAACATTAATCTGATGGATTTTTGAGGTACATCTTTAATTCTACATTCTAAGGTTGCAACTTTATATAAAATTTTTCGATTATATAACATAATATAAAAGAAAGATTATTACATATTTTTCATTCAATATATGTTACATATTATATAATAATCCAATATATCACATATTGTATAAATCATATATTACATATTATATATTATCTTATATTATTAAAAAAGAAAATTTAAATCTTAAAAAAAAGATGTTTAAATTAATGATAGGTATGATTCAACTCATTTAAAATAACTTATATATTATTCTAATAAAAAGAACAATATAGTTTCCTAGGTTTTTAGTTATTGACGTTCCTGCTAAAACCATCTTTCTGGTGTATTTACAAATACAATTAAACAACATACACAACATGTGCCCCTAGTAGTGATCCTTAAATACGTGTAACGTGGCATGTTCACAAACCAAAACTTGGGGTTTAAAATATTGTCTAATATGTTCCCTTAAATCCAACCTGAAATAAAATTACTTAATAATATTTAGTAAATCTAAAATTTAGGGATACATGATTATATCAATATTTAAAAATAAAATAAATGAATTTTAGATTTTAAAAATTTAAAATAGAATTTTTAGTTGATATATCATGCACGTGAGGGAACATAAAATTAAATGATATTTTATATGTTTATATGAACGTATAAAGTCTTACGTGAGTGCCAACGGAACATATGTAAATCACTAAGGATTTGGTGTCACACGTGATATAGAAATAGATCGTGAGGTACAATTGTTGATGATTGACACGTAGACGCCACTCTATTGGTGTTTTATATATTAGTGGGATTACGGACGTTGCACATAAAAGAAAAAATAAGTAATTACATAAATAATTACTTAAATATGTAATTAAGAGTATGCATATATGTTTCAAGCATTTATGCAAATAATTTTGTAATATGCGATAAAATAGTATATTGATATGCGTTAAGCGATCACCTAAATAATTACATGTTTTCCGATGGAAAAGTGCATTATATGTAAACTTAGTTTTCATAATATCAAAATTCATGTCTAAAAATGGTAATACATGAATTACTACATTAATATTAGTAAAATGGTAATAAAAATAAATACATATTGAACTATTTATAATTAGAAACATATAATTGTGATATTCATGAAAAAATCATAGTTACTTTGTTATTATTTTATTAGTAATATGTTATAACTACTAAAACCATCGTCAGGTTAAATTAGTCTATTTTTTTTTTAATTATAAATTTTAATATATAATTATATTTAATTTCAAATATAATTTTAAAGAATTTGAGTTTTTAGAAGTATGGTCATAAAATTTGTACATTTTGAAATAAATATTAAAAAATAACATGTATTTGACACTTTAAAATATCTCTCTTAAAATATCACTCGTATCACAAGAATAAAGTGGGACCCTAATGTTAAATAGAAGATATGGTGAGGAGCCTCAAGAATTAGGGTACGGTTCTTAAGGGGGAGATTATAGAAATTCATGAGAAATGCTAAATTTAAAGAGAGACAAAGTTTCCTTTTTGTAATTTAGAAAAATAATCCCAAAAAAGAATAGGTATATCTAGAGAGAAAAATTCTATATTATAGGTGCATATCTAAAAAAAATAGAGAGAACTCTAAAGAGAGACTTTCTAAAAAATATTGTGTGTAGAGATATAGAATAAAGGCAAAAGAAATCCTAAATTTTAGAGAGATGCACGGTTTCTCTTTTTGTATCTTTGAGAAAGATATAGAAAGGGGAAGGCATGCACTTCTTTGAAATATTGCATGCAACATTCTAGGGGAATATTAACCAAATGAGAAGCACTGACTGAAACGTTTCAGGAACCAAGCAATTGATCGTGAAAAGAGAAACGTTTCAGGAACCAAGCAATTGATCCTGAAAGAGAAACGTTTCAAGAACCACACACTGAAAACCAGGCACTGAAACGTTTCAGGAACCAATCACTGAAACCAAGCCGGGCGTAAAATAGAACATTGTTTTCCATTAATATCAGAAGAGATCATTCTTCCCATGAATCCATTAATATCCGAAGAGATCATTCTTCCCATGAATTACTAATAGAGAGCGTCATCCACCACAGACTCGACCTGAGCATGGGCCATATGACTATATCATGGCCATACGACCATATCCTTTTTCTCTACGAGTAATTACCAAATGGGTGCGGTAAATTGCAACCTCAAATAATCCAATTAAAGTGCACCTCCAAATTTTATCATGTAATTTTAGTGTAAATTATTTTTAAGATTATCTAAAAATATATTTTTATATCTAATTATTAAATTTTAAACTCCTAAAATGATTAAAATAATATAGATCTATAAACATGTTTAAAATCTTGAATATGGACAGTCTAGACAATATGTTGTAAGATGCACTATTTTAAGGACTCAATCTTTTTGTTTATACATTCCTACATCTCGATGTCGAGATGATCAATTAGAAAGTCTTTCAATATTTAAACAACCTTTTTCGATGGATTTTTGAAGTATATATGTAATTCCACATTTTTAAGGTTGCAACTTTATATAAACTTTTCCCTTACTAAATTCTAAGATACAAGAACAACATCATGTAAATCTTAATAAACATAATAAACATGATACCTGATAAATACCGCCAACAACTACCCTTAGAAACTCACAACCCAAATACAGCCAACAACTACCCTTTGAAACTCACAACCCAAATACAGCCTACAACCACCCTTTCAAACTCAACCCACAACCACTCTTTCAAACTCACAACCCAAATACAAACTACCCTCTCAAACTCACAAAAGTACCCTTCGACCATTTTGTTGGAACTCAACCTTTCAAATTCACAAAAGTACCCTTCGACCATTTTGTTGAAACTCACAACCCAACCCTTCCACCATTTTGTTGAAACTCAACCCACAAGGCAGACCACCACAACAAAAGTACCCTTCAACCATTTTGTTGAAACTCACCCTTTCAAATTCACAAAAGTACCCTTCGACCATTTTGTTGAAACTCACAACCCTACCCTTCCACCATTTTGTTGAAACTCCCAACCCACAAGGCAGACCGCCACAACAAAAGTACCCTTCAACCATTTTGTTGAAGAGACAGACAACACTCAAAACTGTTTCCATTAAAGCATGGCCATATGACATACGACCATATCCTTTTCTTTACGAGTAATTACTAAATTTTAAGATACAAGAACACCACCATGTAAATCTAAATAATCATGATAACAGTTACATGATAAATACAGCCAATAACTACCCTTTCAAACTCAACCCACATGCCAGACCACCACAACAAAAGTACCCTTTCACCATTTTGACCATTTTGTTGAGGAGAGAGAATACATTTTGTTGAAGAGAGAGACAACACCAACTTGTAAGGATGGTCCGAAATATACCCACCATAGCACACCAACTTGTAAGGATAGTCCGAAATATACCCACCATAACTTGATAGTCCAAAATATACCCACCATAGCACACCAACTTGTAAAGGTAGTCCGAAATATACCCACCATAACTTGCAAGGATAGTCCGAAATATACCCACTATAGCAAACTAACTTGTAAGGATAGTCCGAAATATACCCACCACAGCAGCATAGGGTGAACTTTCTTTGATAAGCAAACCTCCAGTTGAAAACAACCACTCTCTAACCCAAAGACGCACCAGTCAAAGCCTTCTAAGAAGACAGTGCCTGCTCAGAAGGCAAGGTTGCCTGCTCAGAAGACATTCGAAAGTACTCCAACAATGACCCAGCCTTCCTTTTTGCCCTCACTGTCCCACTCTCTGCCAACTCTCTCACAGCCTCTTCAGCCCCCAGCTCTCGTGCTAGGCTCAAATGTTGTGCATCCACAGTACACAATCCCAACAAAATAGAAGCTGCATTCTCTCTATTCCTTGGTGACCCAGTCCTCAAGAACTCGACCAACATAGGCACAGGCTCTGCCTGCCCAATAGCTGCCTTCCCCTCAGGATGGGTGACCAATATCGCCAAAATCGCTAAGGCCTCATCCACCATTCCACCACCAGGGTCCATCAATAATCTCATCAAAGGCATCACCACCCCAGCTCTCACTGCTCTCACTTTGTTCCCCTGGTAAATACATAGATTAAACAATGCCGTAGCTGCATCTTTCTTCCCTCTGGGACTTCCTTTACAAAGCAAATCCACCAATGCTGGGATTGCCCCTGCCGCCCCAATAGCCACCTTGTTATCATCCACCACGGAGAGGCTAAATAGGGTTGCAGCTGCATTTTCTCTTGCTTCCATACACCCACTTTTTAGCACATCAACTATGTCGGGTATAGCACCAGCCATGACTATACTTCCCTTGTTGCTATCGTTGATGGAGAGATTAAGGAGAGCTGTCACTGCATGTTCTTGGGTTCGGGGATCAGGTGATGAGAGAAGGTCGACTAGCAAGGGAATGGCCCCAGCTTTGGCTATGCAAACTCGGTTATCAGCGTTTCTCTTGGCTAGCAAGCGAAGCTCACCAGCAGCTGCCCTTTGTTCCTCTTGGTTCGTGCTTGTTAGCTTTTGCAACAGGTTTTCGATAGCTGCTCGGTCACATCCTGAAGTAGATTTTCCACTTTGGCAAGCTGCTGCTCTTTTTGGGAGCTCGACACCGTTGTTTTCGCACCATTGTGCGATGAGGCTCCTGAGGACATAGTTGGGGGTAAGGACAGTGTGTGGTAGCATTTGTTGGGTCTTGGGGCAAGTCTGGTGACCGGCGTCAAGCCATTTCTGGATGCATGATTGCTCGTATGTCTACATTGCAAAGGGAATAGGAACGAAGTTAACAAATTTATTAGCTTGGTCTATGAACTCTATGCAAACATTAACACCAACACATTTTTTCAAAGAGCAATCCAGTGTAAATTCTATAGACAAACAATTTGAATTGTTGATTTGTCTCCAACAGCTGTATTAAATACTCGGCTCAGCCGTGGCACTTGGCCACTGGCAGGGGCGAGTCTTAGTTGACTCGGCCAAGTCTGCACACCCAAATAAATAAGATAAAACTTCTGCCAATTTTGGTTAGAATCAGGAAAAAATAATGATAAACAGCAGAAAAACCATCTAAAAAATGAGAGGAAGTTCTCCAAAAATAAAAAACTCCTTTAAAATCATATTCCACAAAAAAAGAGAAAAAATAGAAAAATCATAAAAAAGGTAAAACCATAAAAAAGTACAAACAAAACTACTGGGCTTGGCACCCTGCCAAGCGCGAACAACTGGATTGAAACATTATAATCAACTAAAATGCTATTAATACATCTTTCAAAAAAAAAGAGAAAAAATAGAAAAATCATAATTTCATGAACCATAAAAAAGTACAAACAAAGCTAAATATAAGTTAATCATAATTGATTTAATCTTTTTTTTTTGGGGGAGGGGGTGGGGGATTGGGGGAGTGGCTTCGGCCTCAGCACCCTGCAAGCCCGAGCAACTGTACTTGTGCAGTGCATTTACACTAGCTTCATCAATTTTTTCCTTAGAAATCTAACTGTATGCTAATTTCTTCTTTATGTTTTGCTTAGTCCATTTTTTTCATTTTACATCCCTTCAGTGACGCTAATTCAATCCTTTGTACCATTTCATGTTTGGGGAAGCAAAGGAGAAGGCTGGTCCAAGAAGGGTCAATTGTGTGTCTATTCATTTACAAAGTTAACCTTTCTCAAAAAAAGAAAGGTCAATTGTGTGGTGATTGATCTTTTTGGCTAGCAAATGTACCTTTTTTCAAGAGAGGAGCAAAAGAGTTTTTCTAAAACGTTAATTACAGCAAGGGATCCTATGATGTTTTTTTTTTTTTTGAGAAAGAATAGTCTGCCATGATGTTATTGCCTAGCATTACAAGTAACATGTCATTATTGATACAAAATGAACTTAGGCCAAGGCAATTTGAGATGTTGTCTGGAGATGCGTCAAGCGATTCATTGGGGATGTGAGACTTGTTGCCACTTCAGGAATCGATCCTATTGCAATAATATTCTCATAGAATAATGCAATGCTTTTCGTATAGGTGGAAGGCCTCATGTTAGGACTGACAATAGGCTTGGAAGCCTGGCAAGGCTACCCCCCACCCCTCCTTGGCCGGCCCCTGGAAAACTAGGGCCTGGGCTAGAAAATGTGCCCCGCGAGGCTGGTCTTGGGACAAGGCCACAACCACGCCCACCATACCTGACCCGGCCCTGTGCTGATTTTTATCTTGTTTTTTTATTTTATTATCTTTGAATCTAGTAAGCCAGGCCCGGCCAAGCACCCTCGGCCCTGTCCAGGCAAGGCTCTGGCCAAGATCGGTCCAGCCTGTTGCCAACACTAATCAATGTTATCAGGTGGGTGTAGACAATGCCCATTACTATGATTGTTGGTAAATATTCTAGACAAGGTCTAGGTGCCAACCACTGCCAACAGAAGGTTGGTTTCTTTTCGTCATACACTTTGGAAAGTAAATTCTAAGGCCATATCATCAGCCTGCAATGACATACAAAGGGATCCCTCGTTGATTGTATGATTTCTCTCACCATCATGAGAGCCATTGTTCATTGTCCCTCCCCTCTCTGTACTTCCTTCAAGCCCCATCCTTCTTCCCCTTTATTTCCTCTTTCCCAGCTTCTCCGTTTCTTACAACCCCCTTACGCTCTCCTTTGCATAAGTATAAATACCTTACTGTTTCTTTGCATTAAGTGAAACTTGATGCACACCGCTTTAGAGCCCCATGTTGATTATTATAATCATCATCATCAGAGCATTTTCTCAACTATTTGGGGTCGACTACACGAATCTTGGTCTGTCATTCTGCTCTATCAAGGGTCACACCCTTAGTGAGGTCATAAATTCCTATATTTTTTCTCAACACTTTTAAATATGTCCTTTTGGGCCTACCCTTGCCCTTTTGAGCCTTCCAATTGAGCTAACTCGCACCTCCTAACTATTGGGTCCATGTTGCACATGGATAACTCACGTAAGTCTACTATCTCTCATCATATTGCCTATTGGAGCCACACCTAAGTTCTCCAAAATGTATTAATTTTGAATTCTTTACGTTCTTGTCTTGCTACTCATCCATCTCAACTACACTCATCCTATGGGTATGTTGTTTCTTGACCACCCAACATTCCACCCCATAAAGCAAAGTTGGTCTCACAGCTATACTGTAGAACTTGCCCTCCAGCTTCATTGGTATGTGAAGATCACATAAAACTCTGATTGCACATCTCCACGTCGTCCACCTAGCTCTAAATCTAGGTGCGACATCTTCCTCAAACGCTCTATTTTCCTGGATTATTTAACCAAATATATCAAAAGTGTACTCTTTTTGTATTTCTTGGCCTCCAATCTTAACTACCTAATAAAACTATAAAGAGTATAATAATATTTACCAGCCACTAACAAAATTTGATTACTTGAATGAAAAAAAAAAAAAAGACTCCTATAATCTGCTAACAACAAAATATAACTGTATTTTTGAAACTTTTAATCATATTCTATTTTATCTCTTTTCCTTTATGCTTTGTTTCTGTTCAGTAATGAAACAAGAGGATTATGATTTTCTTCTTTGTCTTCCTATTATTCAGTATCCCTTTCCATAAACTACTGATTTCAGTTGTTTTTCTATAAACTGGAATGCACATTAGAACAACCAGTTTTACTACAAACACAATTTTTCGTTATAACTAGGAGGGTTACATCCTGTTTTGTGAAAGAAAAGATTAGATTAATATTGAATGGTTGATTAAGGTTATCTAACAGCAAATGCAACTCATGCAAAATTGCTCGAAAACATAATCAGTGAATCACTTAGATCATTATGTTTTTATCATATGAGCACTTCATGCATCAAAAGAATAGTCAACGCATGGTTAAACTAATTTGAATTCAAACCTGTCCTGTGGCAACTATGACTGGGTCTCTCATCAATTCAAGAGATATTGGGCAGCGAAAATCATCAGGGATGACAGGGGATCTGGTTTTCTCCATGCTCTTCTCGCTTTCAGAGGCTTCAGTATCTACATTCTCAGAGAGTACATAGTCCTTTAACTTTTTCAGCAAAGCCGACATCTCTTCAAAAGTTTCACCAGGGTCTCCCCCACTAGAAATAACCATATCATGAAGGGCATGTGACTCTTTCTTGAGATCATTAATTGTTTTTAGTTGAAGTGATTCTGAAAGCCGTTTTAAAACAGCTGGATCAGTCTCTTTTTCATTTCTTGCTGTGGAAAGATCCATGTATAATTGCATATCAGGTATGTCCATCCTTCCTTTTGCTCTTTTAAATTGCGCATGCACTAGTTCAACCTGGAGATTACAGATGGATTATCACTCGTAGTAAGTTAAAAATTCAATTCTAGCTGCTATAATAACATTAGTTCAAGGTTAATTTCAATTCTATGTGCCACAACAAGACTGCTTCATTTCATTTAAAAGTAATTAGAACTGTTGATAAAATAGTACCTGTTCTCGAACTTCATCTGATACATCAAGTTTATCATAAGAAATCCCATTTAGTGCCTGCTCCAGCTGGGCTGTCACCTCGTTAAATTTGTTCATGATATCCTCCCTTTCTAGAGCCTGCAACAAATAAATACATTGTTAAAGTAATGCAAGTATATAGGGAAAGAATCAGCTTTCACAAGATAATTAGCCTGCTTTACATCTAATATGATGGTTCCGAATATATGCAGCGCTGCAACAATTAAATAACCATATATGGTTTTTTTAATGAAAAATAGCCAAATATACCAAACCCTTGCTTAGGAAAATACTTTGAAGTTTGACAGGTATCAAACAATTGACAACCAGATCCCAAGCACACTAGAGCTGTATCCAAACCCTTGCGCATAGAAAACTATGCATGAAAGGCATCAAACAATAGACAACCAGATCCCAAGTTAATCCATGGACTCCCTTCCTCCATCCCTCCACCCCAAATCCAGCCCCCCCCCTCCCTCCAGCACGCACATGCATTCACACAAAGAGGTAGTGTAGATGAAAATAGAGCCTAAAAAGTGAACACTAACGCTATATACAGCCAATTGGGTGGAAGTAGATATGTGCAACTTGGATTCCCTCCATCCGTCAAACACGGGTTTGCACTTACACACAGAGGCACGACAGATAAGAATAGAGCGTAAAAGTGAATCATCATGCTATGTATCGCCAATTGGGTAGACAGAGATCTGTAAAATGGGGATTCAAAGTCACCCTAACCTCAAAATAGTTTAAATGCCACTTGAAATTTTTACAGTGGCATTCCAAGTGAGGCAGACTTGCCCAGTAAAGCATATTCTACTTACTCAAACAACTACATTCAGTGGCACATGCGTGGCATCACAATTGTGGTATAGACTTCCAAAAAGATCTTCTATCTGGGCATATAAGATAACCACAAATCACTGGTTACTATTGTCCTTCTTGCAGTGTACTTTTTTGCGTTCCACAAAAATATGCAATTTCCAGGAATTCATGGTTGTTCCAGAGGAGCTCTAAGTCTTAAGATAGACTTTGTGATTACTGAAGCGAATCATGAGAGAGAGAGAGAGAGAGAGAGAGAGAGAGAATATTTTCTTTTATTCATAGTTAGTAGCGACAGACCACATTCATTGTTGACAATTGCTCAACAACAAATATTTGGCTTTTGGACCTTGGTTATCTAGAAACACTCCCCCTTTTCCCCAACTATCACACTGATTAGATGGTACCCAATAATGTAATCAGATGTGTGAATCTGTGAAATCCTGTGACTGAGATCGAATCAATTTCTCCAACCTGATTTTGGCAGTCCGTGATGTCCTATAAATTCCTTTAAAAAGTGGGGAACAATAAAAAATAAATTAAAAATGCTTGGCCACAATTTTTAAAACTATTTTTCTTAGATAACCTTCAAAAACAAAATTCGTCATAAAACAATTTGCCATGCATTGATCAGAAAACCAAACGCTACAGTTTGCTATTCCCAAACTAGGTCCTCCTGATGCTGCAAAATCTTATCTTTGATTACAAAGGTGCATACCTATTGAACACCCAAAACCAAAAGTCACCTAAATATTAAGGTTTTACTCGGATTGATCTCCATTAATAGATACGGAGTCGATCAGTTCATTTTATTTTTGAAAGTTAAACCAATGAACTCTTTTTCTTATTTCTAAAAGCTAAATCAATAAAATACATCCAAAGCTGCAAAACAGTTATCCTTCACATTTTTTTCATCAAACCATGAGAATATTCAATAAAAAGCTACCCATTTCAACGAAACAAAATTCGTTTCAAGAAAAAAAAAAGAAACAAAAAAAGAGAAATTTGGATACCTGATAGAGCTTACTCCCTTCATGCCAAAATCTTAGAAGCTCCTCGGCCGATAACAATGAGTTCTTTAGAGAGACAAAAGCTGTAACTGATTCATCGTTGAGGGTCTCACTACTCTCCTTCAACTCTTCAAACAGAGGACCCAATAGCTTCACTCTCCTCACCAGATTGTAATACTGTTTCCTCCATGGATTTCTCCATTCTGGAAGCTCTGAGATCTCCTTAACCAAATCAATCAAAGACTGCACTATATCTTCTCCTTCTTCGCTCCCCATCATGAAGGTATACAAAGGGCCTCACAGGCTGTTGCAAAATGTCCAATAAGAAAAAACAATCTGCAATAGATTTTGGCCTGCAATGGTCCCTTGTTTTGCAGAAGAAAACCCAAAAACCAAATCGCTGGAACTTGCAGGAAAAAAACAATACAAATTATGTATAGGACTCTCCTCTGATACTAAACCAGGAAATTAACGCCTCAAATTACAAAGAAGAAACCTGTAAAGAGAACCCTTTTCTTGAGGTCAGCACCCTTCAAGCTGAGAAGAACCCTAAAAAGATTGGCTACTTATTTTAGAGAGAGAAAATCAGAGAAAATAGAAAGTCTTGGGTTACCGAGAACCCTAGAGGAGGGAAAGGAAAAGGGTTTTGAGAATTTGCTCTAGATTCAGATAGATAGGAGAGAGAAAGATTCATATGATCGCATGAAATGAAAGGTCTCCGCTCGGACAATTCCTAGAGAGAGAAAATGCATATTTATATTAAGAAAATCAATAATAATAATAATAATAAAAAACAAGACCACGATTCTATGAAATTCCTTTTTTTTTTTTCAAAGTACTACAAAATAACACATCAAAATTAAAAAAAAAAAATACTTAAACTACACTTTTTACTTTTACCATATCGAAGTATCTCTTCTCTAGCCCACCAAAACAGGGCTCGAGTATTGTGTAAATGCAATAGCGCACTAAAATCCGACAGTAGATGTTTGCAGTTCGACCGGCAATCCAACTTATTGGATTCCAGGGTTCCTGTATTGTATAAAAGATAGTTCGGCAATATTCAGTTTTGGTCTTCATTTTAGGGCGACAATATGGTAGTTATCTTTAGGTAAAGAGCAATTAGAGCTATGTTTGCAATTTGACCTTTGTAAATGGTAGTTATCTTTAGGTAAAGAGCAATTAGAGCTATGTTTGCAATTTGACCTTTGTAAAGGGCAGTCCAACAGTAAATGTCATTGGATTTCAAGGCTCCAATATTACGTAAGTAACAGTCTCATAGTACTCCGTTTTGGTATTGATTTTGGTATTTAAATTTATATAAAGTGCGGTTAGACAATAAATGATGCGCTCCTATAATACGCTACTAAGTTCTAATAAATCTCACCAAAATGATTTTTGAGAATAAAAAAAGGTATTCCGTCTAGAAAATGATTTTTTTTTTAGATTTGGAAAGACTCGGAATCTTAGACCTTAGGTTAGGCTCCGACCAGTGTTCCGAGTTCGGTTACCGTCACAAAATAAGCAAGCAACACCCGTAGATTTTACGACAATTAGCTCATGCAAGAAATAAGACGCAAGTTTTATCACTAAAAAAAAACCTTGGGGAAACTATATTTTATGGGAAAATCCATTGATTAATCTTTTGACATGTGGACATTATCTTTTCTATTTGATTAGATGTAGGATGTCGGTAATACTTTGTTAGATGCAAACTATGTCCCTCTCAATTGCCTGATATTATTTTTATTAATTTTTATGAATTTAAATCGATTCAGCCAATCCGGAATACCATATCAGTACAATGCATAGGCTATCCAGAAGGTGATTCCAGAGTTGTGAAACAATAATTAGATGATTTGGAATTCAAAAAAATGCTTGAAAAAATGATTTATAATTGCATAAACATTTGAAAAAATAATCCTTGACTTTTGGATAAATAATTAACAAGGTGGAGGGAACTATTGCCTAAGTTAAATTTCAAATTTCTTAGAACACCCCTAAAATATCAGTCAATTGATTGAGCCATCCTCGGAAAATGACCACGGTATTTTAGTAGTTTCCCGGAAAGTCAAGTGCAGCGCCACTTTAGTCTTCGCATTTTATTACGCACTTTGACCGACGCGTATTGAGGTGGGCCGCGTCAGGACTTCCACTTTCGATGAGAGGGTCCACGTGAAATAATTGTAAAGAAATAGTCGCATTTGGCCACTAATAACGCGTATTTATAGCGTATTTCTGCGGGAGCACATCGTACATTTTTGGGAAATTTTCATACGAAAGTTAGTGATCCACTTTAGGATCACTGGATCAGTATCTTGGAAAAATAAATTTTAAATTTTAAGTTTATAAATACCTAGATTTCACCGATGATCTATATTTCAATATTTATATATATATATATATGTTTCAATCATCATCATAACTTTTCCCAATTACTTGTGACCGGTTTTATATCACGTTTTAATATTTAAATGATATTTTTATATTTTTATTTTGTTTCTTTAGTTTTTAAAGTTGATGGGAAAAAAAATAACCCCAAAAATGAAGATCCTAAAAAGCAGTCTTTGATAAAGGCTTCATGCTTTAGGAGTGAGTGTGGGATATGCTAGGAGGGAGCATAAAAACTTTTGGCATGCCGCAAGCACCTTTCAAAGATGGGAAAAGTTTATATAAAACCGAGACTCTAAACAATCAAATTTGAGCCTACATCAAAATTTTCACTTGAAGAGGTTCTTTTGATGCCCAAATGCCCTCAAATTGTTCATCTCAACATCAAGATGCATGGACATGCAAAAAAACTGGATTTCAAATCTTGGAAATCGCGTATTTTGTAACGCATTTTTGGACCGTCAATTTTCAAGATTTTGAAGTTTTCATGGATTTCTCAATTTACACTATTTTTTAAGCTTTAAACTTTATAAATAAAGATGAAAATATATTTTAAGGCTATCAAAAAGATTTTCAATATTGAAGACAGTTTTCGACACTATTTGAAGGTAGGCTCTAATTTGATTGTTTAGAGGCTAGGCTTTATGCAAACCGCACCCTTCAAACATTATGTGGAATTCTCACCACAATCGTGGAGTATCTAATTTTCCATTGGTTAGGGAGTTAAAAAGAAGAGTAATGATCCTATGAGACCCTCTCACACCCATATATATGGGACCCCAAAGGATCTCTATTAAATATGATACAGATCTCTAGAAAAGTCAAGTCCCACATTTATGTGATAACTTTTCTAGAGATCTGTGTCAAATTTAATGGTGATCCTTTGGGATCCTACATACATGGGTGTGGGAGGGTCTCATAGGATCATTACTCTAAAAAGAACTATACATGGATAAATGATTATTCGGAAGAAGAAAAAGAAAAAATGTATAGTTTGCCACGCCCTAGGGCATTGCAAATTGGTTCGCTCAAACTAGGGCATTTGCCACAAAAAATGGCGTTCAGCTAGGGTTGGGATTGGATTAGGGCCGCCGGGCCAACTGTTTCTAATTTTGCTTATCCGAACGCCAGTCCAGACAAAACCGGGGCCCTTTTGACATAATCAAGGCTAGCCCCCCCAGATTAGGCCCAAGCCTAGGGGCAATCGGTTGGCCCAGTTCTATAACAATAAGGCATATTCCACAAAATGTAGCTCGAGGGTCAGCTAGGTGTGGGATTGGGCTAGGGCCACGTTAGCCAGCTGACCTTGCTCCATTATTTTTGCACTTTTTTTTTCCTTTTTCTTTATTTTTAATTAGGCTCAGCCCGGCCATGACCCTTTTTGCTTGGTCAAGGCTAGGCCGGCTTAGGGCCAACCCTATGGGGACCCGAGCTAGGTCCATCCTTGGCCCTGCCCATTTGTAGACACCTCCCTCCAAATTTCAGCTAAAGAAGCTCTTAAAAACCTCGATTCTGAGTCCAATGATCACACAAACCTTAGTACCCTCTAGGCAACCTAGACCCAATAAAAGTATCCCAAAATTGCCCAAAACTTATCCCAAGTTGAAGTAGAACCTGAGATCGAGATCTTTTCAACGGTCAAAGAATCACCCAAATCGGACTTATGATTAAATAGATCCAGAACATGACAATTTGGTCCATGTACCACCCAAATGTCGAGCCTCGGGGTGGGCCATGCCGCGACCCGACAGGCCCAAACACGACATGATGATGCAGTAAACGTGTTTTTTAATTTGATAAAACCAAAAAATAAAGATAAATCCAAAAAAAAACAAAAAAAAAAATCCCCACTTGAAGCCTATAAATACTCCTCTCTAGAACCCAAAAGGAGAGATAAAAAAGAAAATAGGACATAATTCCTGGAATTAGTAAAAATAGCCTAAAATACCCAAAACTAGAAAAAAAACCTTAGTAAATTTCTAAAAAATTAAGAAAAAGTCCAAACAATCCTTAAAAATCCTAGAATTCGTATTTGATTTTAGAAGCCCTCAGAAAAGCCTAGGTAGACCCTACCTAAAATTTTTCAGCTTTTTCCCTACCTTAGGAACCCTATATCTATGTCAAAGAACCTTAGATCTACCAATTCCAACTAGCAAAAGGCATCCAAAAAAGTAACGGGTGATGCTAATTAGAAGAGCAGCCTGATCCAAGCCCAAAACTCTAGGTTTCGGATCCCTAGAGCTAATTATTTATTTTTGTGTGTAATTTAATTTTATTTCTTCATTTAATTCTTTGTTATGTGTTATTTATTTTTGGAAATTAATTTATTACTATATTTATTTAAATTGAAAAGTGTTTTTTAGTCAAAATATGGAATTGGAGTTGACGCTGCCAATGGACCCAAGAAATAATCAGATCTGAATAGATTTTTGTTATTATTAGGCCCATAATTCAAGTGACCCTACTTTCTCTACTTTTTAAAATTTAACTCAGTTTTGCAAAGATTTGAGCAGATCGGAGCATAAACACCATGATCTTCTCACCCTTTGGTCAACATTCCATCCCCTTTAGTCGTAGGTGCTCGTTCTATTTTGATTTGAATGGGCTAGATCTCCCGAAAACAGTAAATATGGCCGGCCCCTCGAGTGTCTCGGTGATACAAGCAAAGAAAAGATGAATTCCAATTACCGACCAATCCTTATTGTTAGCCCTACATGCTTACATAGAACTCACATGAGAGGTAAACTACCTTTTTGGTAAAAGATGCAGTGATTAATTATTATGAAGGTCCAACTGGTTCATTTGGAACTGAGAGTGTACTCTTAATTAGGTGGCATTGAATGGACCTAGGCCTTGATTAGAATCACAGCTAGATGATCTAGGCTGAAATTGGTAGGTGGGTTGGGGTGGCAATGGCCAGGTCATAAGCTTGATTCCAAATTGTAGAGGAGGTCATAAGCTTTCCAACGGTTTAAGAATCATTCAAATCCGACACAATGTTTGAAAGTTATGGCTGGAAGAAATTTGTTTGACAAAATTCCAGTTTAGTTCAACGATACGATTCACATCGTTTGGCCTAGTGGACTAGACAATTTGGCTATGATTTTTTACCCAATCTAACCTAAGAAACCTAATCTGCCTAAGGCCCTAAGCCTATGTAAAACCCACTAATCTTGCATAGAAAATGATACCAAAAAATTATAGGAAAATCTTTATAAAATCCCCAAAATTTCCAAAAAACATAGCAAAACCTTAGAAAAATCGTAGAAATTGTTTAGAAATTAGAGAAACAAAAAATACAAGGAAAATTTCCAAAAATCCCTTAAATTTGCCTAAACCTTAGAAGCGCTAAAATAAACCCTAGATATAAGAAAAACCCCTAGGTGAAACCTTAAGACAAGTCTTTACAATTTCAAAACCCTAATTCAATATTTAAAACCCTAAGGTACGGGCATTTTGTGATATTTGAGGCCATGGCGGTAAACTAGTCGATGAAATCAGTGAATGGTTCGTCCGGTCCTTGTTTGAGGGCAACTAGTTCCCCTATCGAGACAGGTCGCGGTTTCTTAGTACCAAAGTGAGCGACGAATCTTTTGAACATTTCTCGGCATGTAGCCTCGGGGTAGTCCCTAACAAACTAGTTATACCAACTAGTGGCTCTCCTATGAGACTATGGGCGAACATCGCTTTTAAGGCAATTGGCCAATCTATGATTGCTGGAACTGCTAAAAGATAGTTGGTTATGTGAAGGCTGGGTCGCCTTTACCACCAAAGCAATTTCGAAATTCCGTGGGTAAGAAATTCATAGGTAGGTCAGCGAATCTATCTGGGTAAGATTCATCATAAGGCTCGATGAGAGAAGGATCATCGACCCCTAACCTTTGAAGTACAGCATGCATAATTTTCATTTGCCCTTCTAAAGATTGGTATTTCATTTCTGCCTATGCAAATGAGACCTAGTGGTTACTTCCTAAAGTGGCAGGTTGACCAGTCTCATGTAGAAGAGTTGCCTGGTGTAGTGGTGGGTATACCAGAGCCATAGGAGGAGTCTCCCTGGGTTGAGGATTGTAAAACTGGTATGACGGGTCCAAGGCCGGTCGATTTGGGACCATCCCAAGATCGGGTTGTGCTTGACCAGGTGAGTGGCTCTGAGAGGAGCTTGGTCAGCCCTACGGTTGTTGCGGACATTAGAAGATTTTGTTGTACTACCCCTAGCAGAATACTCTCTACTGGGTGGATGGGGTGCTATTGGTACAAGAGGATCACCTATGCTTAAATCACTGGCCTGACCACCAATGAAAGCACAAACCGTGATGATTCTACAGCCGGACCGACAACTTAGTTGGCCTCCGGACTGATGACTAGGTGACCTAACTACATATTCAGACTTAGGCGGGACTCCATAGTCTCATGGGATAGTTCGCGCTATCTCAATGGATGGCTGGTTGATGTACCCGACCTTTGATATGAGTTGCCAATTGACTCGTTGACCGAGTCTCCCCACTATACTTGGGTCGTAGTACATCTCGCTACTTAGGCACATAGTTCAAGCAAAAAGACACGGGTACCTCTAAACCGCTAGTAGGTAAGGCCAGGCTTAGAGCTATGTAGGATAAAACCTATTTTTAGAAATGACGTAAGGTAACAGGGTACACGCACCCCACCTTTGGTCCGGGCCACTCCTATACCTGACCATGGGTTCAAAGTATTGTGAGGTGTTCTTAGAGGCCGAGTTTAGAGAGAGAGTGTTCCCGTTGAGGGCCCACGATCCCTACTACTCTTTCTTTAAGAACTAGGTGCCTACTCCGAAAACATGAAGGCCAGACGTAGGTTTTTCGAAAACTATATTTGAGAAAGTTTGGCCTTTGTGCGCTTGAGTGCGATAGTGCAAGTATGACAAACAGCACACATGCACGTGAAAAAGTGTGTCAAACAATCAACAAAGTGCTCAAGAAAAAATGAACATGAGGTGCTTTAATCACACCCAGTGAGTGCGCTTCGATACATTGAATTGGATCGAGGCGCTATGAACGTGGAGGGCTAGGCGCCCTGGCAATGACTAAGTGTCAGGCACCTTGGTGCTAAGCAATGTGCGTTTCGAGTTAAGGAGGTTCGAAGCACGGTTCAAACAGAGAGTACGACTTAACATTGACTCAAGCACGCTAAGAGTTGGGTATAACCCTACTCGAGGCACAAGATAGGGATGAGGCAGAAGGACCCTTCCAAACAAAGGTGTCGAGGAGGCACGAAAGAGAGGGAAAGTGATAAAAGCCATGGTACCAACAAAGGAAAGACGGTTCGGGGCAATAGAATCCCAGTGTCAATGTCAATGGCACCAAAGCTCTGTGGTCGGTGGTCACAACCAAAGATCAGGGGGTCAGGGTCCTGACGACAATGCAAATGGCACCAAACCCTTTTTCTTGAAACTCAGCAGAAAAAAGCCGACATGACTAATAGCAAGCCCCTAAGGGCAAAGTGACTTTTTGGAGCTCCATAAGCCTGGTGCCACTGGTAATGGACAGTGACAGTGCCACTGGCGCTAGGCTCCTGGACTTCCAGAATGCAAGAGCGAACCAGGATGGGCAAAATTTGCTGAGGGGAGTTTTGACACTTTCCTTGGTAACTTTTGTTAGTTTCGGGGCCCCAAAAAGAAACAAGAGCTCACAACGAGCCAAGATAAATTCCGCGTTGGGGGTGGCCCTTCGAAACAAAGGTTCAAGGGGTCGCTTCAACAGTTGAGATGGAAAGAAAACGTGACGGGCCCCACGGTGGGTGCCAGACTGTTTATGCTCAAAATTGCAGGTAGGGGACTATGCCCCGACCTTGATTTCGGGTGTAAACAAATCGATAAGTTGGTAAAGCATGAGTCCCATCAAATTAAGCTCCATGGGAGAATCGAGTCCTAAGACCTTGTCTCTCTCCAATCAACGACAAAGTTGGCTTCCCTACTATCTCAACCTTAGAACTCAACTAAGAAGATTTTTTAAAAAGGATTTTGAGTTAAGAGGAATATTTTAGAAAAATAGCTGTAAAACGAGAACAAAGGAAGAAAATCAAAGATAAGTGACTAAACTAGGTAGATGCGAGTAAGCAAGAGTAAAGAATCTAACTATTAGATGTAAAAAGAATAATAACTTAAAAAGCATGGAGGCAAAAAAATAAGGCTAATCTAAGCATGTATAACATAAGATGAAAGAGAGAGATATTACTATCGAGACACGGGCGTGGATGCAAAGGAGGAAGATGATGAGATCCCCATCGACGAGACAAAGAGATATGAGTATAAAATGCAAGTAAAGATAAAAATACAACATGAAGAGAAGTAAATTAGAAGAAAGGAGAATGAAAGATGGCTTATACTAATACATAATGTGCAACAAAAGTAATAAGGATAAATATAGGAAAGAAATGAAAGGAAATAGTACAAGAAGGAGGGTTAAGATGAATGAAATAGAGAGAAGCAAGGAATGATTCATTAAAAAGGGGAAGAGAAAGATAGATAAGTGTAAATCATTAATAGAAGGTAGTGAAGATCAAGGAAAGCAAATATAATAAAAAGACAAGAGGAGATGCTAAGCTATTAGACAAAATCTAAGGGGAAAAGGGAAAATAAGTATAAGAGAAGGTAGGAGATGAGAGGGGTGCATAAACCCAAACTATTAACAAAGAAATAGTTAGAAAGGTGGAAAAATAGATGCGGTCGAAAGGAGCTAAGGAAGACTAATGCATATTGAGCAAAATATAAAGGAAGCAGATAAAATAAATGTAAAATAGATTGGAGAGTGAGAAGAATGAAGAAGATGAGATTCAAACTATAAGGTGAAGGAAAGAGAAGAGATTAAAGCGAAAAGCCTCTAACTAAGATGGAAAAACATAACCAATAAGCATTAGGTTAGAACACATGAGAGATGAGAGAGATCTGCATTATTACATGAATAAGAGAAGGGAAAGAAGAATGGACATAACCATTCACATAAATAAGTGAAGTAAAATAGAAAAATATTATTACCAAACAGATAAAGTAAAGCTTAAGGTGAAGATAGAGAATCTATGCTATCAAAAAAAGAGAAACGAAGAAAAAGCATAACCATAATCGAACAAAAAATACTATTTTCTATAAGAGGAAAGAAGATTGCTCTTTAATGAAGAAGAAAGTAAGGGAAAGAATGATCTACATCATTAAATGAAAGAAATAAAAAGAAGAGTAATAAGTACCCAATCAAGAGAAATGAAGGCACATCCTCCTAAAGGGGAAAGATCATATGAACAAAGAGTTAAGGAAGAGAGATGAGAATAAAAATAACTAACTTAGTACAATAAATACTACATTAACTAAGAGAATCATGAAAGGGATAAAAAATGAGAGAAAAAAAAGGGAAAATAAAAAAAATCTAGTTAAAAGAAATAAATGCAAAGTTCATGAAGAGAGTAAAATGGGAAATACATCAAGAAATAAAGGAGAAGGTGAAAGAATAATAAATGTAAATGATGTGTGAAAATAAAAAATAAAAAGGAGAAGAGAGGGGAAAACGACATATGAGTAAGGCCTCCAAGTCGGCACCGATTCAAATAGTAAATTTGCATTATCATCCCGAACTTTCTCGGTTCTTAATAGGACAAGTAGAAATAGGAAGAAGGGGTCCAGAATGTCTGATTATCCGGATCGCCTTCAGTTTGAAGTGTAGCTTGAAGGGGTTTGTATTTGGAGTCTTGGATCAAAGGGTTTGGTAGGATGGGGATTGCTCAAAGGGGTTCTTCTCTCAAGCTCAAGCTTGGGCTTAAGATCAAGAGATTTTTTAGCATAGTCTAAGCACAAGTTCAAGAGAACTCAGACCTTTTTCTTGAGGCAAAAGGGGCATTTTATAGGCGAAAATGAGCCAATGACAGCCTATATCCAAATTTGGTGTCATTAGAGCTTTTGGTGCTATTGGAAATGGCGTTGGCACTAATTGGAATGGGCCCAAGTCATTAATGCTCGTCATAATGACAGGCAGTAGAAATTAATTTCTCATTAATGCTGATTTGTACGATCTGTTAGATTTCGGTGCCATTGTCAATGGCATCAATGACATTCAGATTGCCGCCCAACACTGTTCAGGACACGTGGCATACTCTGATTGCTTTTGATTTTGTCAATCGCAGTTTGAAGCTATTTCGACTAGCGCTAGCAACATTTGGAATGTCGCCAAATACCATCTATCCAGTTGTTTTGGTTGTGCTTGCTTTTAATCATCATCTAATAGAAAATTGACAACTTCGCTTTGCACTGACAGCTGACATTCAATACAGGTCTGTCATAGCGGTGGGTACGGACTAACATGTCAGCTTGTCACATTAGTCACTTCGGTCAGGCTTATGTCCCGGATGTTGAAGGTCTCGAGACCTGACAATATTGGAAATGATGATGGCGGCATTAGCTTTGCCACCAATAATCCTGATCATGTTCTGGTCTTGAAAGGTGGATCCTGTTGGTGCTTGAAGATGGGAGCCCGGGACTTGGCGCCAATGGGAATGGTGTTGACGCCAATGGGAATGTCGTCAGGCCTTTAGTGTCTCGGGTCACCCATGTTGTGACCTGGGTGCTTCTAGTATCTTGCTGTCAGAGTTTTGGTAAGGCTTTGGTGCCCGTTGTGGTAACATCAGAGTCTTTCTTCTTAAATTCTTCATAGTCAGGCCGCTCTGAGTTTGCCTCATCTTGTTCATCCTCTTGATGCCCTTGTTCAGCCTCTAGGTTTACGGAGAATATGTATTGGTGAGGTGAATGGTTCAAATATTGTAGTCTGCCTGAGACATTTCAACTTATCAATAACCTTTCCAGTCGAGATCGGGGTGTCTACAATATACAACTTGGTTACAATAATCCCATGATCGTTGGGATTGAGATAATCCTAAATTCTATATACTTAGTTCGTTCTTTAAACACGGGGTTAGCAGCCATGTGGAAAGCAGCTTGATTGTCACAACATAGGCGCATTGGATGAAAGTGGGATACACCAAGGTCCTGAGTAAGGCATTGAGCCATATGAATTCACACGTAGCTACAACCATGGCATGATAGTTAGCTTTAGCCGAAGATCATGATATTGTTGGTTGTTTCTTAGTCTTCCATTAAAGTGGACAAGCACCAAGGGAAGTAAAATAACTGGTAGTCGATCGTCAGGTCATGGGGCAGGTTGCCACATCTGAATCACAGTGAGCTATTGTCTGGAGCGAGGAATTGGATGGTAAAAGGAGTCCAAATGATATCGTGTCTTGAAATAACGAAGTACACGTGGAGCAGCCATGTAGTGAGGTCATTGAGGACTACGCACAAATTGGCTTAGGATATGGACCAGATATAATATATCAAGTCTTGTGATAGCGAGATAATTTAGTCGTCCCACTAGACGTTGACACTGACCATTATCATGGAGATCGCCATCAGTGGCAGTAAGCCGAAGTTCTTGTTCATGGGAAAAGCAACTGGTTTTTCACCTGAGTCCAGCTTCGACCAAAATATCAAGAACACATTTTATTTGATAAACAAATATTCCTCTTGGTGAATGGGCGACTTATATTCCCAGAAAAAATTTCAACTCCCAAATACTTGATATGAAATTTGGAGTGGAGAAACCATTTTAACAGCGAAATGAAGCGGTTGTTGTTGTCAGTGATGATAATATCATCAACATAAACCAAGAGAAAAATGAAAGTCTTTCCAACAAATACGGTGAATACTGAATAATCTGTAACAGAGTGAATAAAACCAACATATTACAAAGTGGAAGAAAACTTATTGAACCATTGATGAGATGCTGGCTTGAGCCCATATAATTATTTGTTAAAACAACAAACTCGATTCCCCACTTTTAAGCAAACCTGGTGGAATCTACATGTAAACTTACTCATGCAAAGCATCATGCAAAATAGCATTGTGAACATCGAGCTGATAGAAGGGTCATCCTTAGATAAATGCAAGAGAAAGTACATACCGCATAGTGACAAGTTTTGCATCTGGTGTAAATGTCTCATGAGAGTCAAGCCCTTCGACCTGTGTATATCCTTTGGCCACAAAGCGAGCTTTGTACCATTCAATAGTTCCATCGGCCTTGTATTTTATCTTGTGTACCCACTTGCACCCAATGAGCTCTTACTATGAGGAACGGGATGTAGTGTCGATGTATTATTGTGTTGTAATGCATCAATCTCAGCTTCCATTGCCGTTTTCCAATGGAGATATTTATTGGTCTGGGTAAAGGACTTGGCCTCTTCTTGAGATGATATAGCTTGGAGAAGAGCAAACTGTGGTGGTGAGAATTTGGCATATGAAACAAAATTGGAAAGAGGGTTTCGAGTACCTGTTGAAGAGCCTTGTGTCATGGGTGAAATTGTTGTGACTTCTGGATGGACCATAGAGATAACTAAATCCCTATACCTTGTTAGCATGTTGCGAACACTTGTGGATCATTTAGATTCATTCAATGATAGTTCTTCTTGTGGTTATGTTGTAGTTTCAGCAAGAGATATGATAGGAGTAGGATTAGGAACTAGTTCGGGTTCGGAGTTAAAAGTGTCATTGTCTGGAATTGGTAAATGTAATATTGTGGTTACTTCTAGAAATTTTTGTGATAATTCGTGAAAAGGAAATCTATCCTCTCCAAAAGACACATTTGAATGTGAATACTTTGCGAGTTTCGAGATTGTGCAAAAAGATAGCTTATGAATGTACAACGAGATGCTTTAGGAGCGAATTTGTATTTATCAGACGCATGATAGTGAGTATAACAAAGACAACCAAATGTTTGGGGTCTGATTTTCTCTTAAGTCCTCGAGAGCATGGGAGGTACGTGTGGGGGAGAAAATCCTCTCTAAAACAACCATGGAGGGTCCACGCGCATCGCACATTCATGGGTGTGCATATGCACGCTCTCCTAAATGCCGATAGGAACCACTACGCGAGAGATTTTTGCGGCGGGGGTGCGTTCAGGGCACACACCTAAATGGTTCGCTCTCTTTCTTGTGCTTGTACTTGTGATGGGGGTTCAATCGTCCCTCTCTGTGACGAACAGGATGTGGAGGAAGAGCGATGAAGCTCTCCCTCTCCATGCGAGTGCTGGATGGTCGGGTGATTGAGGTAACATAAGAGTTGGATCCCTCTTGACTACCAACTCAAGCTGACTCCTCCCGAGTGACTGCGGGAGAGAGAGTATGCGTCTATCGACTCAACTCGACTATATGAGAGGAAGTTAGAGAGGTGGCCCGAGGGTTAGAACTCTTGAGTTCGCTCGTGATCGCGCGTCCATCATGAACGAGGCTGCTGTGTGAGGGCAGGTGGTGATTAGAGGAGAAGAGGGAGAGGGCTCGAGGTGTAGCCTGATTTAGGAAAGAGAGATAATGAGACCATGCACTCAGGGGTATTTTCCTTTTTGAAAGTTTTATCTCTCCTCTCGGTGGGATTAAGGGTTTAGAAGCAAAAGACGAGTGAAAACAAGTGTGATGCTTCTATTTGAGTAATGAATAATTCATCCTTTTACAAGTGATTTAAGCTTGTTTATATAGAGAACTCACTGAACATGGGTGAATGCTAAAAAATGAGGCTTAATTAACATTAAAAGAATTTATAACAAAATCCCAAAATTAAGTACAATGACCAAAATGCCCTTAAAACCTTTCATGCTAATGACGAAACTATCCCTCGTTGAGGGGCTTTCTGCCATTGCCAGATCTTGGTAGCTTTATTGGAAACTTGTAATGATGGTTCAGATGATTTGCCATTATATATTTAATGCTTGTTCGATTCTGAGCATTTTGATGCCATTTAATCGTGCTGAGGCAGCCTTTTCCCAAGGGGTGGAAGTTCGACTGGATTCGTGAGCTTTGGATGCTAATGCTATTTCAACTATGATCCTTTGAGTCTTTACTTTGTTTGCAGGTGAAAGAGGAGATTGCCACAGTCGTTTTGCACCAAGTTTGGTCTTTTTGGTCTTCATTTGCAGCATTCCCTATTTTGGGAGGTCATTGAAAAAAGGGATTCCGGTGATCAAGCGGACCAGCTTTTCTTGTAACCTTAGGATTTGTGATTATCGAACTTTGGATTAAATACAACAGTTATACTAGTTTGCTGCACTTCTCGAGGTGGTCGCATTGAACTCAGTTTCGCGATGATCCGATGCACGGATCTCAAGCTGTGCTTCACGAGGTTCGAGGTTTCTTCTTCTTGAAACCTTGATTTTTCTCGTTTCGTGCTCACCTTCTTTCTAGCTAATATTTGACTCTGGGTCACGTCATGGTTCATGCGCTATGTCAAAATGACAGGGTCGTCATGATCTAGAACATGTCCAAGTTTGAGCTTTTCTCGATTCTGGATGAAGGTTTTGTAGGTCATTGAATTCCATCTCAAAATGTGAAGTCGCAGGCTCCATAGTTGAGGATTGGTTTAGTGAAGCGCACCGCGATAGTGTAAATCTAGTTTACCTATCAGTTTTGAGGTAATTTGGGCATATAACTTTTTTGGATGACCCGATTGAGCCAAAATTTGGTCCTCATGGGTTTTTCGATGTTCTAAATGCAGCGACAGTAGTCTAGAACTGTTCTGAAGCCAATGGCATAGGGCTCCAGTTGCAAGGCCATTCCTTGGTATGATAATACTCTCCACAGGTTGTCTAGTTTGAGGCTTATTTCATAGTACGACTTTTGTATGTCAGTGCTTTGACTACTAGTAGAACCGAGTTGTCACTGACTCTCTCCTTATTTGTGTAAGGGACATAAGCACGTCAAAAATGATGCACAACAACTTGCCCCGATGGATGTTGCGATTCGACAGAAGCGAGAGGTACAATATTCATAATGAAAACTTTGTCGTCGAAGTTCATCTTTTGAATCCCCACTAAGACGTGTTTATTGCTTCTCAATAGATGTTTTTCTTCTTGATCACCGGCATCAGTGCAGTCCTTAAGGGGGAGACTTTGCTGAGCTTTTCCCTGAGGGGTGATCAAAGTTGTCTCTAACAAACTGGAGCCTCACTTAGGGGCTTTTTCCCAATTCTGTTGGAGTCCGTTTTATGGGAGAGCGTGGAGGGCTTACCATTCCATGTCAAAAGAACCTCCTGATGGCCCAGCTAATGGGTTCCCTTAGCGAGCGTTAATCCCAATCTAGCTGGTAAGAAAAGAAAATTGGTTTTGGCCTCTGGGCCAGAAATTTTGAGGTTGGCGTTGAGGCCGGAGATTTTTGTGTCAGCGCTGGGGCCAAAGATTTTGATGTTGGCGTTGGGGCCAGAGATTTTTGTGTCGGCGTTGGGGCCAAAGATTTTGATGTTGGCACTGGGGCGAGAGATTTTTGTTTTGAAGTTAGGGTCGAGTAGTCGGTGCTTTTTTGTAGGCGTTGATCCCTATCTAGCCGAAAAGAAAATAAAATTTTATCGCTTGGACCGGAGATTTGTTTTGGCACTGGGGCTGGAAAGTTTTTGTTGGTTCTGTGGCAGGAAATTCTTTGTTGACGCATGGGCCGAAAAGTTTTTGTTAGTGCTGGCGCCATAAATTTTTGTTGGCATTGGGGTTGGAGATATTTTGTTGGTGCTGAGGCAAGAACTTTTTTGTTGGCACTGGGGCCAGAAAGTTTTTGTTGGCACTGGGGCCAGAAATTTTTTGTTGCCGTTGGGGCTAGAGATTTTTTGTTGGCACTAGGGCCAGAGATTTTTGTGTTTTGGCGTTGGGGCTAGAGATTTGTTTTGGCCTTGAGGCCAGAGATTTTTGTGTTTTGGCGATGTGGCCAAAATTTTTTTTGTGTTTTGGCGCTGGGGCCAGAGATTTTTGTGTTTTGGCACTGGGGCCGAAGATTTTTTGTTTGCATTAGGGCAAGAGATTTTTTTGTTGGCACTCAGGCCGGAGATTTTTTGTTAGTGCTAGGGCTAAAGATTTTTGTGTTTTGGTGCTAGGGCCAAAGATTTGTTTTGGCGCTGAGGCTAGACATTTTTATGTTTTGGCGTTGGGGCTGGAGATTTTTGTATTTTTACACTGGGGTCAGAGATTGTTTTTGTTGGCGCTTGGGCAGGAGATTTTTTGTTGGCGCTGGGGCTGGAAATTTTTGTGTTTTGGGTTGAGGTAGGAGATTTTTTTGTTTTGGCACTGGGGTAGAAGATTTTTTTGTTGGCACTGGGACCGCAGATTTTTTTGTTGGTGTTGGGGCCCAAGATTTTTGTGTTTGGCACTGGGGCCGGAGATTTGTTTTGGCGCTGGGGCTAGAAATTTGTTTTGGCGCTGGGGCCGGAGATTTTTGTGTTTTGTTCAAGCGCCTTTGCAGGTTTTCACTTGAATTGGGTGGAAGTGGTGCCACGAAGGGTACCAAATCCTTTTGTTAAGGCATTTTTACCCGTGACTTCGAGGTCATGTCCGCCTTTTGATTTCCATTTTTACTCATGACGCCTTTACAGGTTTTCGTTATGCCTGATTTTCTTGTTTTCATGACACTTTTACTCATGGCTTTGTGGCCATGCCTGCCTGTCACTTTTACTCATGGAGCCCTTGAGGGTTTTCACCATGCCCATTTTTTTTATTTTGGCAATTTTACCCATAGCTTTGGTGCCTATGTCTGCCTGAAGCTCTTTTCCTTTTACTCATGATGATTTTCGTCGTGCCCGACTTTTTTTTTGGAGGAGACTCACTGGAGCAGCAAGCCTCATGGATGACGTGTCGAAGAAGCGCAACTCGTGCTCCCGTGTGAGCACGCGGGGTACTTGTCTTTGTGGGCCACTGATTGCTGAAGACGACACTTGGAGGAAGCGGAATGGAACCATGGGGAGGTCCCTTGACACTGGGAAAGTGGGTCGATCTGATGACTAACCTACATACATGGGGAATGTCACCCGAAAGGTAGGATTTCTTGGGGATTAATGCATGGATGGGAAGATGGCGTCTGGAAGACAAGGTGTCTGGAGGCTGACACATGGTCAGAGAGAGCGACACCTGGGAGGCAAAGCAACGAGAAATCTGTCTCGTGATTCGTTGATGATGATGCCTAAGAGGAGAAACGGTTGAATATTTGGCCGGTGATTCTTCGAAAATGACACCTGGAAGGCGAGACAACAAAATACTTAAATGGCAGTTAAACGAGGTACCGTTGCAAGGACATGTGTCCGTGTGGTCGGATGAAGTGTTGCTCGAGACGGGCCACGAGGAAAAGGGAAGAGCGGCTCGCTTCTCACCAAGCTCACCTCGTGGAGGAAGAAGTGACTATGTCTCGAGAGATTCTGAATGCGGAAGACAAGATCTCTTTATTGCAAGCCTGCATAGCTGATTTGAGAGAATGTCGACAGCGATATCAGGAGGTCATGGCCTTGAATTCTCGTAGACTAGAGCAGTTGAGCTTTGAGGCGAGGGCGGTCCTTTTTTTATTCGAGTCAATCGCTCAGGACATTGCCCGTGGTGAGGAGCAAGAGCAGGCTGCACTGGAAAGCGCGTGGGAACTTAAAGCAAAGATGCGCGAGGCTCTCGACCATTTTTAGGGTCTTTTCTTTGAGGGCATGGCTGGCTAATCAGCAAGCTCTTGTGAAGGGATGCAAGGAAAGGCAAGAGCAACACACTTCTCACCAAGCTCGCCTCGTGGAGGAAGAAGCGACTATGTCTCGAGAGATCCTGAATGCAGAAGACTAGATCGCTTTATTACAAGCCCGCGCAACTGATTTGAGAGACCGTCGGCAGCAGTATCAGGAGGTGATGGCCTTGAATTCTCGCAGATTGGACCAACTGAGCTTTGAGGCAAAGGCGGTCGTTGTTTTGTCTGAGTCAGTTGCTCAGGACATTGCCCGCAATGAGGAGCAGGAGTAGGCTGCACTGGAAAGCACGTAGGAGCTGAAGGCAAAGATGCGCGAGGCTCTCAACCATTTTTTAGGGTCTTTTATTATTATTATTATTATTTTGCTTTGTGGAGTTTTGAAGCCTGTTTAATTTTGTCACCCTTTGACATATATATGAAATGATTCTTCTTTTTCTTTTCTTGTTTTTATGCTTAATCCATTGATGGTTTGCTTTTCATGCCTCTACCTCAAACCCTGTCTCTTGCCTTTTTCGAGAAGGGAAACGAGGAGATGAACTCAAAGGCCTACTAGGAAGGCATTTGAATTCCTTCATGGTTGTCTTGAATGCCCGACAGGGGTTTCGTTCGAGGCCTTTGCATTCCTTTTTTTTTTTTGGGAGGTAACTTTAAGGTCATATCGCCGTAACCATGGGGAGGCACATTAAAAGTCTTGCCTTCAAGACTGCTAGCACAACCTGCTTTTAGGGTTTCTCACCCATATAAGGTGCACCCTAGATGGTCCTTGCAGTGATGTATTGACCTCCCTCGAGAAAGAGAACTTGCCTTGGGATGAAGTCATACAAGGTAGGTGAATGGGGGAAGGATCCCGCCTCGACGAGGTGTCGAGGGGATTTGAATTTGTGACCTTGTGTCGCTGGGATCTTTTGATTTTTCTCCCTTTCCTCATGCGTAGAAGGTCCTTGAGCGCAGGGCTCAGGTGTCGTGTCTGCTTGACGAGCAGCCTCCCTATTGAGGCTTTTCATCTTGTCGTGACCATGATACATCTCCCATGGTGCGAGCGTTCTAGTAGGAACGCAGGGAGTGGATGCTTTTGAAGTGCTGGGGATAGGACTTCAAGCCTATTCGGCCTCCTTTTATTGTGGGGCTTCAGCTTCATGAGTTTCTCTTAGAGGTGGAGACTATCCATCGGTTAGGTATCCTACCGCTTTGTAGATAACTTTCCAAGATGGATCAGAATCCGAAACAGTGGGACAAGTCGTATCCTTTTAGTTGATGATAGCGGCACCAAGAGTCTTGATTTCTTTCAACAGTCTGTCTTTGTTTCTTGGGTGCACAAGGTACTATCATCTCGTACTGCACCATTATGTCGAAGAGGGCGGGAAACAGGCGTGGAGATAGTTTAGTCACAGGGGCATCGTCAACTGGCTCCTCTTAAACTATGACCATATGGGAAGCTTCCAGAGTTTTGAAAGCCTTCTTGAGGTCTTCCAAGTTGATTTGCCCTTTTTTTGTATTAAGGCCTCAATGTGCTCCTTCAGCTGCCGATTGACTTAGCGTTTGGTGATAGGCACAGTAGTTGGTGCAGTTTGCAAGTTCTGCCTGCTCCGACCTTTTGATGGCAGGGAGGATCACCATATGTTGTTCGATCAGCATCCTCAAGAGAGTTGGTACTCACTACTTGTTGAAGTTGTATTGCTGATTCAATCTTTGTTCGAACTCTTCAGTTTGTGGCGGGGGCCCTCTACTAAAATTTTGTTTTTTAGGTGACCGTTACTTCCCCCCTTGATTATTGGGTGGTAGCTCCCGAGAGGTATCTAATGTTGGCAAAGGAGCAACATTAGCTACAAGTTTAGAGATGGTCATGACCGCCACGCTGATTAGATTCTTTTGATGGTTAACGTGGGGGTTAGACTTGTGGTTACAAGCTTGACCCCTGTCCCCCCTGAGGTTTGGGCTTGATTTCCTCCACGATGTCTCAACAAGCTTTCAATCTTAGCTACTTTTGTAATCATGTCGGATGCTTGCAAGTCTTGGATGCTTTTATTGATCATCTACTAGACGTCCTCCTGCGTGAACATTGATGGCGCAGCCTGAGAAGCTATGTTGGGCTGATCCTCAAAGGAGACAGGAAGATTTGGAGGCCTCGGGGTTTGGGCCCTAGGGGGAGGCTGAGGTCTTTCTTCCTCTCGGTGTTGTGGCTTGAGATGGGAGTTTGCCTCTTAGTGAGAGGACACTGCTGGCCGAGCATCTTCAAGTCCCTTGAGCCTATCCAAGATGTCGCTCAGTACGCTTTCGAAGCGAGCCATTGGGTTTTCAAGGTTTCCCCATCATGGCTCACCACCATTACCTCGCCTTGCTCCTCCGAGTCGAGTAATTCAGCGGGAGGAGTGATCCTGGTCGTCTTCATGCCTCGATCCGGCACTCTAAGTAGCAAGGGCTGGGCTTGCCCCATTTGAGCTTCGGACTGCCTTGCAACACGTGTGAGTACCAGCTCTGGACGGTCTTGAAGTCGGACTGCTGTCGAGCTTGGCACTTGAAGGCCTTGGGGCGATCGTTTGAGTTGGATGGGTGCAAGATGGCCTTGGGGCCATATCTCATCTATTGGCTCTTGACAGCCTCGGGGCCACAGATCGAGCGAAGTCGGGTCACCCTCCTGTATTTCAACGACATTGCAATAAACAATGTCATTTTTCTCGGGTTCCTCCAAGTCTTGTAACAGGTGGAACTGATTTTATTTTTGTAGGTCTTCTGAGGTAGAAGACTCAGCTTTTTGTTGGACGGGTGGCACTTCTATCCCTTTGTCTTGTTTAAGCCGCAAGCTCCAGTAAATCTTTCCCCAAAGTCGGAAACAATTCCAATTTCCTTCCCGACTGGCTCGATTGACGGAGGTGTGGGCAAAGTTGATCGATTCTAGCAAAGTATGTCACAGGGGAAGAAGGAAGCTCACAATAGGCCTTGGGGGTTAGATTTGTCTGAAGGAGGGGGGTGCTGACTGGTTGTCGCCGAGGGCATCCTCCTGTCTCAAGCCCTGCCTCGGGGGCTAACTCGTGTGTGCAATGAAGGAGGAGTGGAGAGGATGGTGCTCGAGGGGAACTTCTTCGAGTAGCATGTAGGGAGTGGCTTTGGGGCAGTCGGGGGAGTGGCGGACGCTTGTTTCCCCTTCCTGCCGACAGCATCCTTGGACCTGCATGTGTGTGCACGATCCACAACAGTGTTTGGGGTGGTTCTAGGTCCATCCCCTTGTGAAGCAGGGGGCTGAGTATTTGCATTACTAGCCCGTTTGATTTGAGAGGCCTTAGGACCTTTAGCATGCATGTGCATTTGTTTATGAGACCTTCGATTATCTTGAAAGTCGTGTGCTCCTTTGATTACAACCTTTGGGCTGCCCCGAGCTGCAGGATTAGCATGCATGGTATTGGTGGCGTTAGAACCACATGTGTTGCGCCTGGGTCTGAAGAAACCCGAAGCAATTGAGGAGACTGGGGTGGGCTGTTGCCTGCCCCGTCTTGTCACAGTGACAATTAGACCGTCAACGATGACGTGAGTGTATGTGTACGCGGCAGTTGCAGGGCCGCACGGGCTGACGTGGAAATTGCTAGAGCATGGTGTGTAAAGTGACGTGCTAGCACTAGCAACGCCCTTGTGCGGCTCAAGTGGGGTTACCTTTTGGTTACCCGTAGAGACGTTGCTCTTCTTAAGACCTGCCAAGGGAAGAGGAGTAGTGATGTGTGGACCACGTTGAAGCTTGCGATTGGCGGGGTGCTCACCAGTGACATGGTGCTTATGCGAGGGGGAGACTGTGGTGCCACCCATGCAGTTGACATCAATGGATTTCCCTTTGATGCTAAAGGAGGAGGGACAAGGGGTTTGAATGCCAGTGCCCCGATTTTTCCTAGGTTGGACTAGTATAGCAAGGCTAGTCAGGCCACTTGAGTAGGATGGGGGGGGAGGCAGGAATGGCTGAGCCCCAGATGAGGTCTCAAATATGGGGATGCAAAAATCCCCAATTTAGACAAAGGAGGGATAATGAAATCCCATTGTAATTTTAGAGAGAGAAAGAAGGGAAGTCCTCACCAGAAAACTGTCCAAGCCAACGATAGGGTGGCGTGTCCCCAGTGGAGTAGCCAGTTGTCGGGGCTTGATTTTCGCTTCGGTCCTCATGCAAATGGGAGGTGCGCGTGGGGGAGAAAATCCTCTGTCAAACAACCATGGAGGGTCCGTGCGCCTTGCACGTTCATGGGTGCACGTACGCGAGCTCTCCTGAGTCAGGACAGAAACCAACAATGAGAGAGATTTTTACAGCGGGGGCGCGCTCAGACGCTTGCCTCGTCGCTTGGGGTTCGGGGGACACACTCAAGCAGTTCACCCTCTTAGAACAATAACAAGCCCTTCGGCTATCTGCCAGCGAGGTTTGGACATGCACTCTCTTCAAGTTTTCAAAAGATCTCCTCCCTCTCTCGTGCTTGCAATTGCAATGAGGATTCAATCGTCCCTCTCCGTGGCGATTCCCTCAAGAATACTGACTGGTGAAAAGCATAGGATGTGGAGGAAGGGCGGTGAAGCTCTCCCTCTCCACGGGTGGTCTGGTAGTTGCGATAACCAAAGAGTTGGATCCCTCTTGGCTACCAGCTCAGGCTGACTCCTCTCGAGTGATTGAGGGAGAGAGCGTATGCGTCTCTCGGTTCAACTCAACTGTACGAGAGGAAGTTAGAGTGGTGGCCCGAGGGTTAGAACTCTTGGGTTTGCTCGTGACAACAAGTTCACCGAGGACGGGGCTGCTGTGGGAGAAGAGAGAGGGCTCGGGTTGTAGCCTGATTTAGGAAAGAGATATAATGGGACCCCACACTCAGGGGAATTTTCTCTCTCTGAAATTTTTCTCTCCTCTCGGTGGGATTAAGGGTTTAGAAGCAAAAGACGAGTGAAAACAAGTGTGATAACTCTATTTGAGTGATGAATATTCTGCCCTTTTACAAGTGACTTAAGCTTGTTTATATAGAGAACTCACCGAACAAAGGTTAATGCTAAAAAAAAAATCTTAATTAACATTAAAAGAATTTAGAACAAAATCTTGAAATTAAGTACAATGACCAAAATGCCCCTAAAACCTTTCATGCTAATGATGAAACCATCCCTCTCTGAGGGGCCTTCCACCATTGCCAGATCTTGGAAGCTTTTCCAAAAACTTGTAGCGATGGTTCAGATGATTTTCCATTATATCTTCAATGCTTGTTCGATTCTGAGCATTTTAATGCCATTTAAAAGTACTGAGGCAGCCTTTACCCACAGGGTGGAAGTCCAGCCAGATTTATGAACTTTGGACGCTAATGCTATTCGACCTGTGATGCTCTAAGTTTTCTTTTGTTTGCAGATTAAAGAGGAGACTGTCACAATCGTTTTGCACCAAGTTTGGTCTGTTTTGGTCTTCATTTGGGGCATTCCTAATTTGGGAGGTCAACTAAAAAAGGGATTTCGGCAACTGAGCGGACCTGCTTTTCTTATAACCTTGGGTTTTGTGCTTATCAGACCTTAGATCAAGTACAACAGTTATATCAGTTTGCAGCTCTTCATGAGGTGGTCGCATTGAACTCGATTTTGGGATGATCTGATGCATGAATCTGGAGCCATGTGCTTCATGAGGTTCGAGGTGTCTTCTTCTTGAAACCCTAATTTTTCTGATTTCGTACTTACCTTCCTTCTAACAAAGGTTTGACTCTGCGTCGCACCATGGTGCATGGCCTAGGTCAAAATGACGGGGTCGTCGTGATCTAGAACATGTCCAACTTTGAGCTTTTCCTGATTCCAAACGAAGGTTCTGTAGGTCAATTGAAGTCCATCTCGAAACATGAAGTCGCAGCCTCCATGGTTGGGGACTGGTTCAGTGAGGTCGCATCGTGATTGTGTAAAACCTACTTGTTTTGGGTGGTCCGATTGAGTCAAAGTTTAATCCTCGGGGGCGTTCTGACGTTTTAAATGCAATGACGGTGGTCTGGTACTGTTCTAAAACCACTCGTACAGGGCTACAGTTGCAAGGTCTTTCCTTGGTACGATAGTATTCTTCCCAGGTTGTCTAATTTGAGGCTTATTTCACAGTACAACTTTAGTCTGTCGGTATTTCGAGTACTAGCAGGACCGAGTTGTCACTGGCTCTCTCCTTATTTGTGTGAGGGACATAAGTATGTCAAAAATGACATACAACACCAAATACCCGTAGATGATCATAGGATGGCTTGGAACTGAGAAGGACCTCATTAGGGGTTTGATAAAACGGTATAAGTGTAGGCAAACGATTTAAAAGATATATGGCAGTGATCAAACATTCTCTCCAAAAATGCAATGGTAAGTTCGCTTGATGATTGATGATGGATACCGTGCACTCAAAAAACTTCTGCATATCTTGAGATAAGAACTCAATCCCATTGTCGATTTGAATTTGTTGAACTTGACATTGGACCTGACTTTTTACCATGGTGCAAAATGATTTTAAAAAATGTGTTGTTTCGAACTTATGACGTATCAAATAAACCTTTGTTCAACGCAAATGATCATTGGCAATAGTAAGAAAGTAGTGTGCCCTTGAAAAGATGCATTTTTATAACCCCCTCTGCCCCAGATATCACAATGAATCAATTTAAATAGTTCATGACATCTATTGATATTAATGAAAAAAGGCAACCTTTTTGCCATATGGCAAACCTCAGAATTATTCAAGCAATAACGTAAACGAGCAAAATCAGGAGAACAACAAGAAAGTCATAGCATAGATGATTGACCTAACCGGTGGTGCCATAAGACTGGGTTTCTTTTCGAACAACTGACAAGATTAATGGTGATGACGATTGGACATAATGATTATATCCATCACAAACTTCACCCAATCCAATCAGCTTCTTTGTGGCAAAGTCATGAAATACACATAAGGTTGGGAAAAAACAACAACACAATTCATCGACTGAATCAATTTGCTAATGGAAGGCAAGTTAAAGTTAAAAGATGGAACCCATAAGACATCAGATAATCCCAAGCTAGAATTTTGGTGAACAATTCATTTGTGTGTGATGGGTTGTGTGCGTCTGGTTGGCCATTTCACAAGTGACATGTTTGATATTGTGGTGACATCAAGAAAGGAAGAGAGATGGGGTGTCGTGATCCGATGCCCCACTATTAATGATCCAAGTATCAAGTGGTAGTGTAGAATGTGCATGACAATAGATAGTATCTACGAGATTGACAGAGGTTGAAGAATAATCGATCGAAAAAAGGTTCAACAATTGTTTATATTGTTTAGTGGTTAGTTTTGAGAAAGGAGAACAAGCAGCTGCGGCGACGTTAGGCAGCACCACGCTTGATGGATCAACATGGACTTGTGCAGCTCATGACCCAACAAATATGCCCTCTCCATTGCTCTACATGGATCGTTTCTCCTTGTTCCAATTGGTTGGATATCCAATAATTTCAAAACAATGTGCCTTATTGTGGTTGATCGCTCCATAATGTTCACTTTTTCTTTGCTCTTACCATTGGCTCCTCTTGTATCTCGTGAATTGGAGCGATGGTCAACCGCAAGAGCTGTCATATTTGGGGTGTTGGGCGTCATTTGTAAAAGCCACCACTTCTCTTCTTAACTAGGATAGAGTAGGCTTTACCAACTGTCAACAACAGTTCTATAGCAAGAATTTGGCTTCGGAGGGTTGTAAAAGTCTCATGAAGCCCCATTAGGAACTAGTATACCTTCTCCTCTTCGTCATTCAGTTTCTTGGAATCAGTGGCGTAGGATGCGAGTTCATCCCATTAAGCTTTAAATGTGGAGTAGTATTCAACAAGTAGACGTTGTTGTTTTTGCAATGTAGTTATACATCTCTTAAGTTCAAACTTTTAAGGTGCGTGGCTTTGAAAAAGCTTTTGCTTAAGGTCGAGCCACACTCCCCTGATCGTCCCAATATAAATCACAATGTTCAAAATATATTTTGAAAGTGTGTTCACGATACAAGATTGAACTACGTAATTGCATTATTGCCACAGTTCATACTTGGCGAAGCCAATTTCAGGTTCAGAGATCGTCCCATCAATGAAATCTAATTTATTGTTTGCACTTAAAGCCTTGCAAATGGCTCGTCTCTGAGTAGAATAATTATCACCAACTAAAGGGCTTATGACCAAAATGATACCTGAATTGTCTGAATAATGTAAATGAAATGGTGAAGAGACTATGATAATCTAATTCGATGTATCAGCCACATCATTGTTCCCACTTCCCGCCATTTGAATGAGCTAATTCTTTGCTCGATCAATGGAAGATCTGACCTATTGTTGAGAGGCTGACACCAAAACTTACTCTTGCAAAAAGAAAAAAAAACGATAGTACGAAACTTGCTTTTGCACAAAACCAGCAACCAAAATCTTGCTCATGCACCAAAGATAGCAGTAACTACTCCAAGAACTTGCTCATTTAAGAAAACATCAACCAAATTCTTGCTTGTGCACAAAAGAAATAGCAATAACTACTTCAACAACTTGCAAAGAATAGTGAATGCAAAAAAAAACAGCATCAACCACTCGAGAACTTGCACAGATTTCTGCACGGAAGCAGTTGCAACGACTGAAGAAACTGATCAAACTTGTGTAACTTGTGTACAGAATCGCAGTCACCAACTATGCTAAAAGTTTGCACAAATTTGCACTAAAAGAAAACAACAGCATGTGCTCAAGAAGACCGCAAAACTCGTGCATAAACCTGATACTTGTGCAAGATGTGGCCAAAAAAAAAAAACCAGGAACTTGCTCGTTTACGAAAACAGCAGCCAAATTCTTGCTTGCGTACAAAAGAAATAGCAGTAACTACTTCAACAACTTGCAAAGACTAGTGCATATAAAAAAAACAGCAGCAACCACTCATGAACTTGCACAGATTTGTGCACGGAGGCAGTTGCAACGACTGAAGAAACTGATCAAGCTTGTACACAAAATCGTAGTCACCATCTACGCTAAAAGTTTGCACAAATTTGCATTAAACGAAAACAATAGCATGTGCTCAAAAAGACTGCACAAACTCGTATATAAACCCGGGACTAGTGCAAGATGTGGCAAACAAAAAAAAAAAAAACCAAGACTTTGTTCGTTTATGAAAACAATAGCCAAATTCTTGCTTGTGTACCAAAGAAATAGCAATAAGTACTTCAACAACTTGCAAAGACTAGTACATGCAAAAAAAACAGCAGTAACCACTCAAGAACTTGCACAGATCTGTGCACGGAAGCAGTTGAAAAGACTGAAGAAATTGATCAAACTTGTGCACAGAATCGTAGTCACCAACTACACTAAAAGTTTTCACAAATTTGTGCTAAAAGAAAACAACAGCATGTGCTCAAGAAGACCACACAAACCTGTGCATAAACCCGGGACTCGTGCACGCACGATGTAGCACCAAAAAAAAAAAAAACAGCAACAAAACACTGGACCTCATAGAGACAGAAACAAAGAAAGAGGACATAGGCCGATGTGAGAGAGAGAGTCAGTGAGACTGAGACCACCGAAGTGAGAGAGAGAGGACATGGCAACTGCTGGAGTTTGGGAAAGCAACCCCATATTTGAGAGTGATGAAGACCTTCGCTTTGCTAGCTTCTGTGTAACCTCCAAGTGATAGCGCTCTCTCTATTTCTATGCACCAAAAAAAGACTCCACTTTCTTCTTTCTCCCTTCTCCCTCTAGACGCTCCTTTCTCCCTCTCCTAATTTGCCAGTTAGAAATTAGGACTAGCACTAGCAAAACTATTTCAGGACCTGCTTTAACCAGCCCGCATGCAAAGTTAGAAGAAGGAAAGCTCGAACAAAAAATATGTGAAGGTATTTCCAGCTGGACCTTTGAGGCCAATAGTATCTGCTTCACAAGAGCCCACACCTGCTACTTATAGCTTTTCTCCAATGGCTATGGCACCTCAGATAAGCTCTAATACCTTGTTAATCTTTGGAGTATTCCATTCAGTAGTGGAACATGGTACATATACAACTTGGTTACAATAGTCCCAAGACTGTAGCGATTGAGATAATCCTAATTTTAATTCTAATTTTTTAGAATGTAAAACAAACTAACTAATATACATTCAAATCTATAGAGAACGCAACTAATATCCTACTAAATCTCTAACCGAGCATAGTCATGAGCCAGATTTACTTATAGAAAAATAAATAACTAAATAAGAACGATAAGGCAAAGTGGACGGGTACCATTGACGGGCTACAGCAATTACACGACAAATATAAATGAATGTTTCTTCTATGCAAGAAATTAATAAAAAATAAGATGTCACTTCTTTCAAGTATTTGTAAACAAATGGCTTCTAACGCTGGGTCGTTGGGATCCTACGATATCCAAAACCATGTTTTCTATTCTTAGGGTATCTCGCATAAAAATATATTTGGCAACTTTTTTTATACATAACTATATTTTCTGTAACCAAAATAGAGAATCAAAATATAGGTACACAAAAAACAAAAAAAAAATTAGGTTATCCAAAACATGACTTTGTGTAAGCATGAAAGAGGGAGTACAGTAGAATACAACTGATGATATTACCATTTTTACACACTAGAGCAACTCATTTTATTAAATATAATTAATTCTACCAAAACATTCCTACAAATTAGAGAGAAGGTACTTCAAATTTTAAGTTTTAGAGAGGTAAAATATATTAAAATTTTAGAGAAAGAAACTACTGAAAATTTTTAGAGAGAGCAACTCTCTAATTTTTTTAGAGAGAGAAACCATATCAAATTGTAAGTTTTAGAGAAAAAAAGTATCCTAAAATTTTAGAAAGAGAAACTATATCAAATTTTAGAGTGAAAAATTACTTGATACTTTTTAGAGAGAAAACATATAAAAAAAAATTAGAGAGAGAAATTATATCAAATTTTAAGTTTTAGATCGCTAAAGTCTCTTCAAATTTTAGAGAGATCAACTATCCAAATTTTTTAGGGAGAGAAACTCTCTCAAGAATTTTATAGAGAGAAACTATAAAAAAATTTAAGTTTTAGAAAGAAACTGTATCTTAAAATTTTAGATAGAAAAACTATATCAAATTTTCCAGAGAGAAATTTCTGGAAAAATGTTAGAGAGAAACTAGAAAAAGTATCTCAAATTTTAAGTTTTAGAAGGTGAAAGTATCTTAAAATTTTAGATAGAGAAACTCTATCAAATTTTAGAAAGAGAAACTATCCGAAATTGTTTTACAGAGAAATTATTTCAAAATTTTTAGAGAGAGAAACTATATAAAATTTTAAAGTTTTAGAGAGAAAATGTATCTTAAAATTTTAGAGACAGAGAAAGAAACTATATCAAATTTTAGAAAGAATTTTCTTGAAAATTTTTAGAGAGAGAAAATATATCAAATTTTGAGTTTTAGAGAGAAAGCATCGTAATTGTTTAGAGAGTGAAACTATGTCAAATTTTAAAGTGAGAAACTACCTAAACGTTTTTAGAGAGAAATAATATCTCAAAATTTTTAGATATAGAAACTATCTCAAATTTTAAGTTTCAGATAGAGAACGTATCTCAAAAATTTAGAGAGAGAAAATACCTAAATTTTAAAGAGAAAAACTATCTCCAAAATTTTAGAGAGGTAAATTATCTCAAATTTTAAGCTTTAGAGAGATAGATTATCTTAAAATTTTAGAGAGATAAACTACATCAAATTTTAGAGAAAGAAATTCCCTAATTTTTTAGAAAGAAACTATCTAATTTTAGAGAAAGAAATTCCCTAATTTTTTAGAAAGAAACTATCTCAACTTTTTTAGAGAGAGAAATGATATCAAATTTTAAGTTTTAGAGAGAGAAACTATATCAAAATTTAGAAAGATAAACAACCTGAAACTTTTTAGAGAGAGAACTATCTCAAAAATTTTAAGAGAGAAACTATATCAAATTTCAAGTTTTAAAGAGAGAAAGTAGCTTAACATTTCCGGAGAGTAAAACTACATCAAATTTTAGAGAGAGAAAATGCCTAAAAAATTTTAGAAAGAAAAACTATCTCAAAATTTCAAGAGAAATTATCTTAAATTTTAAGTTACAAAGGGAAAGCATCTTAAAATTTTAGTGAGAGAAGCTATATCAAATTTTAAAGAGAGCAACTACCTAAAATGTTTTTGAGATAGAAACTATCTCAAAAATTTTGAAGAGAGAAATTGCCTTAAAAATTTTGGAGAGAAAATTTATATCAAATTTTAATTTTTAAGAGAGAGAAAATATCTCAAAGTTTCAAATTTATTTCTCTATGTGCAATAACAAACCCGGTTGTACAAAGCTTTAATGAAGCGAAGCCCTGATCAACTATTAGCTAGCAAAACCTATCTGCCCTCTCTCTCTGTACAGGCTTTCAGTGAATGCCATTTCCTATCCACAGACGGGACCATTTTCTCTCTCTCTCAAGAAGGGCTAAATGCCATTCCTGTCTAAGATCGCTGAATGACATTTGTTGTCCACATAGTGGACCATTTCCTCTCTCTCAAGAATCTCTTCTCTCTCAAGATCGCTTCTCACTCTAACTGCCATCGTCTTTATCGCAACTCACAAAGCTCAAAAATCAGGCAAATATGTGAACTCCAATCTCTCCATAAGACTTTTACACATTAAAAAAAGGTCGGAAAAATAGCCCTCAATGAAACCTTGAGCAAAATAAATCACAATTCAAAAAAACTATACAAAGAATCCACTAATTTTCCCTGATTGAATCCAATTATTGGTAAAGCAATGGTGTAAAGGGAAAAATCACTCTTTAGAGAGAAAAACAAACAGATTCTCTAGAGAGAGAAATAAGTGTCATTGAGATATGGCTTTCGGGCCCCTAGTATGGTATTGCAGGCCCATTACAAATGGGGTGTAGGCAAAGGCCGTGGACAATGCTTGTGGGGCGTACACACTCCATGTGGGATGGAGACTCCATTTATCTACATCTCTCATATCAAAGACGTGAGGGAATGGCAAATTGGGAACCACGACTCTTGGAGAGAGATTTGGAAGAAAGTTTTATATATTTTGGAGAGAGATTTGGAGGAAAGTTTTATATATTTTGGTCAACTTTTTGTTGTGCAAGATAAGGCTTTACACCAAACGTGATATAACCTAACAAAACCCATTATGTAATTATCAATTATAAAGCATTTTATTTCCATTTTAATAAAATTTCAATTTGCTTTCACTTTCAGGATTTGATTTCGGTGAACATGTCCTCTTCTTGTTTTAACAATGTATTCCAAGGTGAAAATATAGCTCATGCTCTAATTGTGTGGAGTGCATATTTTTATTTTGGAAAAATATACAATGAGACCATTTAGCTTGGGTACACAGAGGTCATAACTAATATTGACCATTGGATGTAAAGTTAGGCAGCTGCATTTATTCTTTTGATCAAACTCAAAGTTCAAAAAAAAATTTATTGAACTTTACAATAAACCCAAACTATCGGATTCCGATTGATAGTAATTATGACTTCCTTATTCCAAAAGTAAATGGCCTCATTGTATATAACCCTTTTTTATTTAATTTTTAAAACCTTATTTATGTAATTAAATGGCAAGTTCACATTTGATATATATATACAATACGGTGTACTAAAAGTCAGATAACATGCCTTACTAGTATTTCAAAAAAGAAAATCATACAATAAAACCATTTATCTTTGATACAAAGTGATCACAATTAATCTCGACCATTGGACGTAAAATTAAATTGCTCCATTTATGCCATTGAAACTCAAAGATCAAACAAAAAATCTCAAACTTTGTAACACACCCAAACTATCATATTTCACATCGGATGGTTATTAACAATTGTAACCTCCTTGCACCAAAGGTAACAGTCTCATTATATATAATCCCTTGCTTAAAAAACCTATAGTTCCCAACCCCTCTATATAGCTTCCCTAGGGCTAGTGAACTAGGTGCCCGCCTAGGCGGCCGAATACATATTAGTTAACACTAGTAAGGATCTCAAGTTCATTCAACAATATGATTATCCACAACTAAGTATCTTTTGATGTGGGTCCTAACTCTGCCTATTGGTCCATTGTTGCAATATAGAAAACAAAACCTTCTTGTCATGCTCAAACCATCTATTTCAAGAATTGGGTGGAAGCCTGGGATAACCCAATATTTCCTCTCAGAACCATGCAATCATACCATGAAACTCTACAGATTTCATCCAAAGACTCGTCATCTCAACAAATAATGGTTAAGTCAATTGAAATAACTTGCATATTCAGACTCGCAGTTATCAGTCTCGAAAGGACAAAACTTGGCTCGAATTGAGACCAAGAAAATGGGAAAATTAATACATATGATGGAAATTAATACAGAAAGGGAAGAATAATTGGCAAGAACAAAACTTCAGATGCTGGTTACTGCTACAAGATGGAAGGTGCCATTAGTCTTCCTCCATGGGAACTTCTGGAAAGCTCCATCTGTCTTCCTCAATTGGCTTATTGATCACAGAAACCAGCAAAGGGGGTACGGAAAGTCAAGGAAACAAACTATTGAACCATTGAATCATAATCAACATATAAATAACACTACAAGTGTGTTCTTTGATGTTTCACTTGCCGGAATGGGCAGGTTACCATCTCTTGAAGCTGCACCAAGCACCAAAATTCCTCAAAAGCCACTGAATGAGCATCAAAAATTGTATACAAGAGCTTTCTGAAAACCAAATATTAAAGATTATCATTTTTCTTTCTTTCCTTTTTTTTTTAATTAAGCAGTTTGATCAAAGATTACCGATTCATAGAAACCAATCACATTTACAAGAACCAACAATCTGCAATTGCTCCTACATTTTCATCTTACCAAAAACTTGAAATAAAATTTAAGACCCTAGCTGGACAGATCCTGAAGGCCATGGCACAAATGAGCTTTTTTTTTATTGGTTGGAATCTATAGGGGATCCATCTGGTTTACTTTTACGCTAGTTTCCATAATTTCATCCCTAAGGCGGATGAGTCAGGGGAGTGTGTCAATGTACCACTATTGTTTCTCCACCTTAAGAAGGTTTATACAGGAATGGCAAACCCCAAAACACACCATGTCTGTCCATGCGAGTACTAAACCAATAAACATCAAAAGCTTGGAAATTGAGTAAAATGACCAGGAAAAGGAACATAATCAGGCAGACTGAGATTGCCGAAGTTTCTAATGAGGATGTGTCGTCAGAGATAATTGTGGTGGATTACTAGTGTCAGCACGGCTCATACCCCATTCATGAACAGCTCATCTAAGTGCCTTGTAGAAGCTCTGGTTCTTTATTTGGATTCCCATTAAAATCTTCAAAAGCTTTGCAAATGCATCTTGCAAAATGCAAAGGCTTTGTGCTAACAAGAGGACTAGAGCCTAATTTATTGAATGTTACTACTGTGACCTCTCTCCAATGTTCCAAAAAAGGGCCCGCCTAGCACCTAGGCGATCCAGGGGGGCCTGTGTGCATCACCCAGGCCTAGGCATCCCTCCTGGGCGCCTACCTAGGTGGGGCCCCAGCAACGCCCTGGGACGGGTGCTCAAGGACTGTGCCCGCCTAGGGGCAAAAATGACCCTCGTGGAGGCGCATTTTTTTACTTCCCCCCCTTTGGGGTGGGACTATAGACTATGTGCCATGTCATTGCGTGTACGAGTTAATAAGAAGTATGGCTCTATGATGATTGGGAGGGGCTTTGGACTATGGAATATGGATTATAAGCTCTGTTTTGTGAATTGTAAATTGTGAGTTTGTGATTATATGATTATTATATTTTCCTTGTGATTGTGTTAGTACTTGGTACTTGTTATCTAGTCTACCAGTAGTTTAGTACTGAATTTGAATGCTTTTTTGCAACTGTTGATCTTCTATTAAGGGTAAGAATAAAAGAGGTGCAAAAACTGCCCGAGCAGGGCTCAAACTCATCCATCTCCAAAGATACACCAGACAGATTACAAGCACAAAATGAAAGTTCAAAAGATACACCAAACAGTCACACAGAGACGGGAGAAGCAGGCATAAAGAGACACAGCTTAGGACAACTCCATAGAAGCTCGTTATTAAGCTAGTGCGTCGGCCACCTAATTGACCTCCCTCCAGGTATGCATCCACAAGACCTGCATATGCCTGCAAATATAGAAAATCTCATCAAAGATAGTTGTGAGACCCAGTTGTTGATATTTCTAGAGTCACCCTCAACAACCAGGACAGTGCTCCATGAGGGGTTGAAAAGTTTGAGGCCTTCCAAGAGAGCACAGGCTTCTACCTCAGCGGAATCCGCTATGCCAATAGAAGAGGCGAAAGAGAGGAAATTCCAACATGGTTTCTAAAGATGCCCCCTATTCCTGCCAGTCCTGGGTTGCCCGTAATACCGAATTTGAATGCTGGATTATATTTTCCTATTTTTCTTAATGTGTTATTAACTAATTGTCCAAATCTCAAATACTTTGGTTTGTCTTTGGAGTTTGGATTGATTGAACATAAAAAAATGTATGCAATATGCATTTTTAACACACAATTTGAACCTAAATCAGTTCTTTCGACACCTGCCACCCCTGTTCTTCCACCTGGGCCGCCCAGAAATCTGTGCGGCTGCCCAAGCAGTCAGGACCACCCCCTCCCAAGGCAGCTTAAGCACTGCCCGGAATTTTTCGGACATTGCCTCTCTCTCCTACAGATGCACTATCCACCACTCTCCATTTTGTTGCTCCTACTTTTGAAGTAAGTTTCAAGCAAAAAGTGAATCCAGTAGCGAATGCCGACTTAGGGGATCCGCTAGAATCCTGCATTTGGGAAATGGCATAAGCTCAAGGTTCCTTAACTTCTTTCTATCAAGAGCTTTTCTTGACCACAAGAAACTAGCCAAAACTAAATAAACACTAGAGGCACATGGATTTGAGAAGACGCTGCCCAATAGGTAAAAGGCACCTCCTCCTCGGTGAAGTCTGTGAAAATGGGGAATTGTGGAGGACAGTTTGTGAATTGACATTGCTTTGAGTTAGTTACTGGTTTCAAACTCAACTTCAAGAAGACTAAGATGATGGGAATAGCTATGGATTTTCCTACTTTGAAAGCATTCGCGGATAGTTGGGAATGTGAGGCGACTAATCTCCCATCCAATTACCTTGGTTTACCTCTATGTTAGGGCAAACCTAAAAAGAGACAATGGTCGCACATTTTTGACAAGGTAGACCGTAAATTGGCAGGATGGAAGGGCCGGTTCTTATCCCGCGCAGGCAAGGCTTACTCTTCTAAAGACTACACTAGCAAACATCCCAGTTTACCAAATGTCCCTATACTGGATGCCTACGGCAGTCAGTACTCAGATCTAGCAGCTTATCCGCAGATTCTTTTGGGAGGGCGAGGCTGGAAACCATAAGTTTCACTTTATTCAATGGGAAAAACTCTGCCTCCCAAAGAGATTAGGAAGCCTAGAAATTAGAAACCTTAAAATGCAGAATGTCGCACTCCTCGGAAAGTGGTGATGGCGCCTTCCTTACTCTTAGGGGCCACTTGTGCATAAACATTTTGAGGCTTAAATACCAGATACCCCAATCCCTGTGGCTACCTGTTAGCAGAACCTATCATAGATCCTCTGGAATTTGGTGCTCTATTTGTTCCACTTTTTAGTTTTTCAAAAGGTGTATCCGGTTCCATCCTAAAGAGGGCAGTAGCGCCTGGCTTGGTCAAGACCCTCTCTCAAGATGAGGTTCCTGGAAATCTTTTCGCTCGCCTGTTCTCAAGGAGCGATTAGTGGCAGAGGAAATGATAGTGGCTGGATCCTCTAGAGCCTGGAACGCAGTGTTCAGGCGTGCGCTTGTCGACTCGGAGATCCCCACTTTCTCAGACCTGGCGGGCATCCTTCGCTCAAGCTTCTTGCCTCTCAAGGGCAGGACAGAATCATCTGGACCCCTACTCCATCAGGGATACATTCGATTTCCTCGTTCTTCCTCAACCTCACTCAACCACCTACCTTTCCACATAACCCCCCCTCTTTGGCGGCACAAGCTTGGTCATCCTTTGCCCCTCCTAGGATTCAGGTCTTCTTGTTGATTGAATTTTCCCAAAAGGCTCTCACGGTTGATCACCTTCAAAGGCAAGGAATTCCCCTACTCAATCACTATGTTCTTTCCCTTAATGCTGAGGAGACAAACCCCCACCTGTTCCTGTTCTGTCCCTATGCATACAAGTTTTGGAGGAAGTTACTCGGGCATTTTCAAGTCCAGTGGGTTGTCCCCGAAACGGTCCCCCTGACCCCTTGTGCTATTCAACCTTTCCCTTGGGCTAAGGCTGGAATTCAGCTATGGAAATCCATTGTAGCTAGTAGATCTGGTCACTGTGGATGAAGCGCAATAACATGATTTTTTGAGGGGAAGACTCCTCCGTCCACAACATCTTCGTTAAGTTTAAAGCTAAGCTTGTGTTTTGGGCTACTAACCACAAAAGCTTTAAAGGGGTCCCTCCCTCAACCTTTCACCAGGACTGGGCAACTACTTTGCAGTACCACAAGAGGTGCCTACCTCGTGCGGTAAATTGGAGACCACCTGACCAGGGTCAACATAAGCTCAATTTCGACGGGTGTTAGGCCTGCAGGGTTGGGGCAAGGCAATCCTCAGGGACCACACGGGAACTACTATTACCGCTCCATCCAAATTTATTGGGCATACTGACTCTATGGAGGCAAAGGCCACTGCACTTCTTGAGGGACTCAAACTCATCCATCTCCATAGTATCGAGTCAATGATCATAGAGGGAGACTCCATGAATGTGATTGCTTGGGCCAGCAATTCCTCCCCCCCTCCTTGGATTATAGGTCACATTTTGAATGAGATTCACCACCTTTGCAGGGGTAGGCGCGTCTTGTGAAAGTATATATGGAGGGAGTCAAACCAGGCAACGAACACCTTAGCCAAGGAAGCAGCTGTCTATGATGGATCTTAGGATCGTGTTTTGGATTTTTGGATCAGTTTCTTTTTCTTGGTTGCTCCATCTTTATCATTGTAATCTTTAAAACGAAGGCTTTTGGATTCTGTCCTACCCCCCCCCCCCATTCAGAGGTTCATGTACTCTGAGCTATCCATGTGCGGATACCACTCCCCCCCCCCCCCCCCTCTCTCTCTCTATCTCTACTTATTTATATATATATATATATATATATAACAGTTAACATTCTCAAAAAAACAAAAACGTTGCTATTGGTGTGGCTCTTCCCTCCATATGCAAGTTGGTATGCCACTAGATTATAGAGAGACGAATTATTCGGGGGCGTGACTTTCTAGAAAGAGTCCCGAGGCTAAGACATGAGAAATATATCAATGTACTGGATGAAATCCAAACAGGTGGTCAGTAGAATCATTTGAGTCCCATCTTTTAAGAGAGCTTTGGTCGATAGAGATATTTTTAACTAGGTAGTTTTTTTTTTTTTTAACTAGATAGTTTTGGGTCAATAAATTTATTTTTAACTAGCTTTTCTTGAGCACAAGAAACTAGCCAAAACTAAATAAACACTAGACGTGTATGGGTTTGAGAAGACACTGCCCTATGGATAGAAGCGCATGGGTTTGAGAAGACCCTGCCATAGTGACATATGCAAGGATGAGGAATTTTGGAGGGCAGCTTGTGAATTGCTATTGGTGTGGCTCTTCCCTCCATTATGGAGAGATGAGTTGTTGGGAGGAGCGATTTTCTACAAACAGTCCCAAGTTGTAGGCCAGGGTATGAGAAATACATCAATGTAGTGGATAGAATCCAAACAGGTGACCAGTAGAATCATTTGAATCGTATCTTGTAAGAGAGCTTTGGTTGATAAAAATAGTTTTAACTAGGTAGTTTTGCTTGTGGTTCTCAGGAGGTGTATCAACCCAAGAACATTAGAGACTTCTCATTCATGGTGAAGGATCCAAATATGATCTTTAAACATTCAATCCTTTTGCTTACCTTCAGGTGGGTAGGAAAGGTTGAATTCCCAGCTTCTATCAACTAAATTACTTGCAATATCGTGTGAACTGTCAAATGGGCCCTTCTGGTCAACATTGACTATGTCCTTGTCTCTTCATTGGTGCTGGGAAGAAGAGGGACCTTACATTGATAACTCAATGCCATCTACACATTCCCCAGAGAGTAATGAGCAAAAGCAACTTCATGGGTGCTAGGAACAAGAGTTATGAAGGACAATTACTTGAGGCAATAGGACCAGAAGCATTCTGTAGCCACTGATTTAGTTACAATGTCCCCTGAGGTGTTTTCAGTGTAGAAGCTCAAGAAGACATACTAGGTTATAATTGAACACTAATCAATGAAGTAGAAACTTCAGAGATTATCCCATTACCTCAGGCTCGGCCAAGATCAAATTTTGATTAGTGCTCAACAAGATTCCAGTCAAAAGACGATTTAAAATATGCTGTTCAAGAAACATAGATGGGGTCTTAAAATAACATAATAGAGTGAAGCATAGGAGGGTCAACGTATTGGTGGACATCTAGACCATGTGAGAATGGTAAGATTGGGTCTGTTGCAAAACTTGCCATAGGGATGTGACTCAGAAGATAGGGTCAATAACTTAAAATCCCCAAGGGTTTCACATCTTAGCTTTTGAAACAGATCCGATAGAATGTTGATAACTGTCACAAGCAAAATATGAAGCAGATTCCAATATTTTGGATCACAATATTAGCACGCCAAAACCTCGAGTTAACCTCGAGTTAAGGTCTGAACTGTTGCACCAAATACAGATATAACAGGTAATAACATATAACAATTATACTATCAGAACAAAGCCAAACACAAAGTCATTGTGTAGTCAGTATTTGGGCTTCTACATTGATAACATACTAAAAGGAATCATACTCGAGAATATGGTGAATAAACATTAACTTTGTAGTGTCTAAGATCATCAATTGCATTCTGAAAAGGCTAAAACCCTGACATGAAAATGGTTGTAAAAAACAAACAAGAACCAACCATGTTAGAATGCATTTCAGTGTTTCAGACTTTCAGTAGAAGGCTCAAAAAGAGCAAGGGGTAGACCCAAAAGGATATGATTAGAAGTAGTGAGAAAAGATATGAAAACTTATAGCCTCACTAAGGTTGTGGCCCTTGATAGAGCAGAATGGCAGACTAAGATTCGTGTAGCCGACCCCAAATAGATGGAAAAAGGCTATGATGATGATGATGATGTATATATAT
>NW_006497083.1:2818837-2878845 GCF_000471905.2 Amborella trichopoda
CTTGGTGGTTATGACTTCTGTTTTTTTACTTGATGTCCCAAGGTCGAATCCCCTTGGGCATGTGTTGCATTTTTGTTGTGTATATAGTGGTTAGTATAAATATAAATATTTTTGTTGTGTATATAGTGGTTGGTATAAATATAAATATTTTTGTAAATAATATAAAAGGCATAAGAAAATGAAAAATAAAAAAATTAATTTTTTATATAACAGTTAATTTTTGTTGTATATATATAGTGGTATAATTATTTTTGTAAATAATATGAAAGGTATAAAAAAAATAAAAATAAAAATTTTATTCTATTTGAAATCTCCATCTTTCTACTAACAATCTCTTTTACTAAATTTATTATAGAAACCTAAAAAAATAAATTTTTGAAAAATTGAAGTGTTATTTCCAAAATTTGTACGCATTTTATTAATTTTTACATTGATAACCAAATTTTTTATTTTATTTATGAATTTTTACATTATAAATCATGTAATGTACTATTTTTCTTACAGTTGTCAATAATACATTTTAAATTAGATAATATTATAAAATATTTTTAATTTGTTATTATTTGTCTAATAAAATAATTATAAAATGTAAACTAATAATTATAATTTCAGTATATAATATTATAATTTGTGAGGTTGTAATAATTTTGGATTATAGTTAGGCTGTAATAGTTTGGGTTTTTTTAGCGGATTAGGGTTTTTCGCCAAAACGAGATTTTAATGGCCATTCTTTCATTGATTAGTCTACTCTTTATAATAGTTCATATATAATTATATATTTTATCCATGATAATTTTATGATTTTTCTTTTATGTGATGCAAATTTAATAGTTAAAATAAGTTTATACAGGGAAAGAGCATCTCAATATTCACAAATTGATAAAAAAAATGAAAGTTAATAATGTATTACCCTCATTTTTTATTGGATTCTTAAAAAACAACATTTATAATGAATTTTAATAATTTTTTCGGATTTTTTTGAAGCTTTAATCCGATCGATTCAGCCGATTCCCGATTTGGATCGCCGATCCGGATTGGTTTTTGAGGTGCCCGATTCGGGTCACCAATCCGCTTTTTAAACCATTGCTTTTAACACTGTCCTTCCGTAAGCATCAGGAGGTGATGAAATAATTAATGGATGTCAATGGTATGTATGGACAAGTTCAGGACATAATTAATGCAACCATGTTCTAAAATTTGCAATGGCATGGCGCCTTGGCAGCTCCATGAGTTGGGCCAAGGCCTGAGGCGCATCCTCTAAGGTGGGGCTGTCCTTGCATTAGGTGTCTGCCTTTTGGGCCTAGGCGCCACCTAGTCCGACGTCTAGCACCTTGGCACACTTTATCATGAAGGGGAGTGCTTTTTTTACCCCTCCAATGGGGAACAAGTGTTTTGGGGGGGTATTCTACACGGCAAAACCCCTTGTGCTAGACTTTGAGGAAGAAAAACTAAATTAAAAAAAAAGGATTTTTTATAATATTTTGGAGAATTAGAATTTTTTGGGAATTTCGAGTTTGAAGGAATCATACTATTTAAAGCCAATCGTTTGTGAGACTCGAAGCAGTGGCAATAGAGGTGTTTCAGCAACCAAAGCACACTGCTTGGAGCCAACTTTGATTGAGTTCCAAAAGGTTAGTATGTTTAGATTTTGGGTTTAGGGTTTCATGATATTTTTCAGGAATGAGTTTGGAATTGTTTGTTTTCAATTAGGTTTCGCTTCTGTGTTTATTTTAATTATTTATTACATAAGTTCAATTAAAGGAGTCTCATATCCAACCAAATCAGCCCCCCCTCCCCCCCAACAAAAAAAGCAAACCAAAAATGAAAAAACAAAAACCCACCCTTAATGGGGCCCAGGAACCATGGCAGCCAAGGCGATCTAACCTAAATTTTTAGACTTTGAATGCAAAATGTAAATAATTAATGTTGAATAGTAGTGATTTTGACACAATATAATGACATTTCATCCTAAATCCAGGTAACCTTCATCTAAATAAAAGTATCATTCACTTTTATTTATTTATTAATTATCACACTCTTAGTTTCATCAATTCTGTAACACAAAGGATGCTAACTAGTGTCTCCTTTGTTATGATTGCAAGGTGCTCTCAATTAGGTAGTAACATTCATGATCTTCAGCTGCTCCCAATCAGATCTTTTAGTTATTATGCTAAAAGTAACATTAATGAGGGTGATATAGATAAAATCTCTTTCATCACATCCATTACCTTAACCATATAATCCATTACCTGAATTGAGGAAATATATTCTATTAAATTGCATATGGTTGGCATTTGCAAGTTGTTCGGGAGCATTTAAGTCCATCAGAATGTGACAAAAATTTATGCATACCACCCTCGTTAATGCTATTGGCTAACATAAAGATTTTAAGCATGTGGCATCCTGATGGACACATAAATGCAGCCGAACAACTTGTAAATGCCAACCATTAGATAATAGATTCGGTAAATAACACAAAACAAATCAAGACATAAATGCACCCCAACAACTTGCAAATGACAACCATTACATAATAGATTCAGTAAATAACACAAAACAAATCAAGATAACCATAAACACATGTAGAAGAATTAAAGAGGGCAAAAGCAGCAAGCCTCAAAAGACAAATAATAGAGGTTGAGTTACAGGCAAAGATCATCCAACTTTATTAGGATGTGAATCTTATAATACGGCTGACCAGGAAAACATGATCAAAATTGGCAATCAATTGTCAGATTACAGGAAATATTCTTTCACATAATACTCTAGCCATACCTGTTTGTGCCACAATAATCCATTTCCGCAATCTTCATTAATGCAACACTGCATTGCAGAATTCAAAGAATGCTATAAGAAATGGAGTAGAAACCGAGAAAGCATAACTACTTTATGTAAAGCATAACATGTTACCAAAAGCAACATCTACAATTAAGCAGATTTACCTAGAATGAAGTGGAGGAATAGAGACTTTTTGAATAATACTTCCAATAACAACAGCTTCTCTGAGACTGCAAGTCCCTGACTGCAAAACAAATGAGCCGATCTAAATAAACCAGGATTACACTAGATGATAGTCACAAAACAATCTCGAGGCTTGCTCTTCATTAATTGGATTTTAAGATCGATTCATTAATATTGGATTCCCCTACAGAAACTACCAGAAATAGTGGAACTAACTTGATTCTCTACATGGATCATCAATGCTTGAGAAGCACAACAAGAGGATATATGAATATCCCCAGAAAACTCCAAGAAGCATTCAATAGTAACCACAGCAGAACTTTCTAAATGAATCCAAAAGGAACATAGGAAAAGTGATATATTACAAAACATTGTTTGAATCAAAGGGATCCTTCAAGTCTTTTAAGAACTTTGCCAATGTTCCTTTTAGAAGCTCAAGAAATTAAACAGCCTCAATCCCATCAAAATAGTGACCGACTTTGTATAGTTTTTCCATTTCACCCTGTGAATTTGATTTTATCTAATGTTCATTCTCCATGATGTAAACATCACAAAAGTTACGGCGACTATAAGACTTCTAATTCATTATCATAGTCTTTTCCCAATTAATTTGGAGTCGGCTACAACAAATCCTGGTCCTTCATTCTGTTCTATTAAGAGTCATACCTTCAATGAAGCCATAAGTCCACATATCTTTTCTCACTACTTCCAACCATGTCCTTTTGAGCCTACCCCTTGCTCTTTTTGAACCTTCCACTTGAACTAACTCGCACTTCCTAACAGGTGTTGTACTGGGTCTGCACCACACATAGACAGCCCACCTAAGTCTATCTCATCTTATCGCCTATTGGTGCCACACCTAAATTTTTAGGAATAGATTCATTTCATTTTCTATCCCTTCTTGATTTGCCACTCATCCATCTAAACATCATCATCCCCGCTACACTTATTTTACACATATATTGACCGCCCAACATTTCGCCCCATAGAGCAAAGTTGGTCTCACATCTATCTTATAGAACTTGCCCTTCAGCTTCATTGGTATGCGGGGATCACATAAAATATTGGTTGCATATCTCCACTTCGCCCACCTAGCACAAATGTTGTATGCAACATCTTCCTCAATCTCTCCATTTTCCTGGATTATCAACCCGAGACATTGAAAATACAGTCTTTTTGATATTTTTTGTCCATCAATCGTAACTACTTCCTCGTCTCTACTCCTATTATTAGTAAACTTGCATTCCATATACTTTGCCTTAGTCCGGCTCATTTAAAACCTTTAGATTCTACAGCATCCCTCCAAAGTTTTAACTTTGTGTTGACGCCGTTTCGAGTCTCATCGATCAAAGCTATGTCATTTGCGAATAACATGCACCACAATACCTCATCTTGCAGGTGCCTAGTTAAGTCGTCCATAACTAAGACAAAGAGGTATAGGCTCACACTGACCCTTGATGCAGACTTATTGTCACTAAGAACTTACTCCTCTCTCTGCTAGTGTTTTTTTTTATTGATAATGTTAACTTTGTATTGCTGTAAGAGAGAGTACCAGTGAAAGGGGGAAGAGATGACCTCGAGGACCCACGAGGCGAGTACCTTAGTCAAAAACATAGGTCTGGAGACCCTATACAAAAAATCGACCCTGTCCTGCCAGATTACAAAAATTAGAGTGTAGCAAAAAAAGGGGCTTATAAGAGACGCCCGAGTACAATAAAAAAGCAAAGGTAGCTATAGTCCAAGGAAGCCTCTATGGTCCAGAGCAAAAAAGGAGATGGACCGTCAAAGTCTTCCACACTTGCCCGTGCTCCGTCTTTAGCAAGAAGATCAACGAGCTCATTTGACGTCCGCCAAGTATGCCTCCATAAGACGTTCATATCCCTGCATATATGACTAATTTCATCAAAAATCGTGGTGGGGTACCAAGAAGAAGGGGAGGTGCCAGCTGCCCAAGAGATGACGTTTCGGGCATCTCCTTCCACTACCAAGTGTTGGCCCCAAGAGGGGTTGAATCTTTTGAGACGCAGCAGGAGAGTCATCGCTTCAGCAAACTGGGAATCTCAATGTCCCACATTTTCCGAGTAGGTGAGGAGAATATTGCTGTTGTGATCCCGAAATACCCCTCTTGCCCCTGATGGCCCAGGTTTCCCAGTGAACAACCATCAAAGTTGAGTTTGATGGCGTTGACTTGAGGGGCCAACTAGTTGTGAGGCCTTTGTTTCTTGTGAGGTTGGAGGTTCAAAATATTCTCCCACTTACTAAGAAAGGTGTTAGAAGGGATCCATATAAAATCCTTGTGAGTTGAGGCCCAAAAAGTTACTAAGGACGTAACCTTCTGGAAAAGCACTGGAACTTCTCTTTTGTGGCGTTGGAAACTCTCATTCCTCTCTATCCAAATAACTCAAATGGTTGCAACGATTGCTAACTTCCACAAAGTTCTGTCGGCCTTAGGCCAATGGTAGCCGGGGTAGGAGGAAATGAGAGCCTTGACTGAGGGTTGGAGAACCCATTGAATTTTAAACAGCTGAAGAGTACAGCTCCAGAGTTCAAAAGCCAGGCTGCAATGTAAGAAAAGGTGAGGGTTAGTCCCTTCCTAGTGCAGGCACAAACTACATCTGTTTGGAAGCGAAAGTCCTCTTCTTTGACAACGGTCGACTGTGAGAGCCTGTTGGCAGCAAACTATCCAATTGAAGGTTTGGACTTTTGGAGGAGCTATGGTTGACCAGACTTTGGATTGGACGGAAGAGGGGTTCCAAGGGTAAGTAGGGGGTTGAATAAGTTTGTTGTAGAAAGAGACTACTGAGAAGGTACATGAGGGAGAGAGAATCAATACCAATGAGTCAGTCCCTGAGGGAGATAAGAAGATGGGGTGTAAGGCTGCGGACATCGAGATGACGAGTGTAGTCTCTTCCTCGGTTAAGTTCCTTCTGAAAGAGGGATTCCAAGACCTTCTGCCACCTAATAGGACCATCTCTTCAGCGATGGTTGATTCTTTGTTGACGGAGAGGTGAAAGAGAGAGGGGAAAAGATCCCAAAGAGGGGCATGTCCAATCCAAAGGTCGGACCAAAAGCGCACTCTAGAACCTTCTTTGGGGTCGAAGCGAATGGATTGGTTGAAAAGAGCAAGAGAGGATGCAAAGGACTTCCAAGCACCTGAGGCCCTACTGCAGGAGGTCCTGTCAAGCACCCACTTATGAGCAGGGATCCTGTATTTGTTGCGAATGACCTGTCCAGAGGGAATTTGGTTGAGTAGCCAATATCCACCACCATTTCCCTAGTAGAGCCAGGTTTTGTTTTCTAAGATTCCTGATTCCGAGCCCTCCATGGGATTTGGGTAGTCGGACTGTGTCCCACGAGATTAGGTGGTGTCTGGTTTTTTCCCCTTGGCCAGACCAAAGGAAGTTTCTCATGAGCTGGTCCAGCTTGTTAGCTACCGAGGCTGGCATGTGGAAAATGGACATTAAGTAGATAGGGGCATTGGCCAGAGTGGCTTTGACCAGCATGGATCGGCCTGCCAGGGAAAGAAACCTCCCTTTCTAGCTGGCCAAGCGCCTATCCACTCTGTCAATAATTTGAGCCCATCGTCTTTTTTTGGGCTTCCCCAAGCCCAAAGGTATGCCCAACTAGGTGGTGGGGAGGTCCTCTACTTTGCAGTCACAAGAAGGAATAAGGGCTCTGATTTCTTGACTCGTGAGGCCCACCGCCATCATCTTTGATTTATCCATATTAACTTTAAATCCCGTGGCAGTCTCAAAACAAATGAGAAACAGCCTCGGGTTGTCGATCTCCTGTGGGGACGCGTCAAGGAAGACTCGTGTATCCTCTGCATCTTGCAGATGAGACACCAAGGGGCCTTGTGTGCTACATTGGAAGGCTGAAAGAAGGCCTTCCTGATAAAGGCGGGAAATGGACCTACTGAAGACCTCTGCGACTATAACGAAGAGAAAAGGGGACAAAGGGTCCCCTTGGCAAAGGCCCCTCGAGGTTGGGAAGAAACCTTTCGGCCTCCCATTTATGAGAATAGAGAAATGGGAGTTGGTGATACAGCCTTGCATCCATATTCTCCACCGGTTACCAAAGCCCATCCTAGCCATCGTTTCGTCCACTAGAGGACCAATCGACGTGGTAATAAGCCTTTTCCTAGTCGATTTTGAAAATTAAACCCGGCTTCTTGGATAAGTGCCTTGAGTGGAGACACTCATGCACAATCATCGCCCCATCCAAAATCTACCTATCTTGGATGAAGGCAGATTGAGATGATCAGAGGGAGGATGAGCTTTAGTCTGGAGGCTAAAGCCTTCACCAGAATTTTGTATGAAGAATTGAGCAAGCTAATGGGGCGAAAGTCCTTAAGCTCCTCAGCCCCTTCAATTTTGGGAACAAGAGCAATAAAGGTAGCGTTTATCGCTTTCTTGAGGATCCCCCTATGGTAGAATTCTTCGAAGAAGCTACTGATATCAGGTAAAAAGACACCCTGGAAGGATTTGAAGGGGGTGACTGGGAAGCCGCCCAGCCCTGGAGCTGTCTTTGGCAAGTTGGTCAATAGCACAAACGATTCCTCTTGAGAGAAAGGTCATTCCAACCACTGTGACCACTTAGCAAGAAGAGTTAAAAAGTCCAAGGTAGTCATTCTAGGCCTGAGGTCCAAAGGGCTAGTGTACAGGGAGTTCAAGTAAACAAGGATGGCAGATTCTATTTCATCGGGTAGAGTAAGAAAATGATTGTCCATTTTTTATGGTGGAAATCGTATTGTCTCTTCTTCGCAATTTGCTATTCGATGAAAGAAAGTTGTGTTTTGGTCCCCTGTTTTAAGCCACTTGACTCTAGATCTCTGGTACCAGAAGAGTTCTTCTTTCTTAAGGGTAGAAAAGTAGTCCAGCTTGTATTGTGTTTTAAGGTTAGCTTCTGTATCAGTGAGGGGTCTGGACTCTTCTACCCCATCGAGCTCTTGCATAGAACTCTCTCCATTAGTTGTTGGTACACTAGTTAGCGCTCCATCGTACATACATCTCACCAAGTCTTCTAATTAACGAAAAACAAATGTCCCGTTTGAGTAGAAAAGTGAATTTCGTAACTTTAAGAGTGAGAGATTAATACATTTCACTATATGCATCACAATCAAAACGATACAAGTAGATAGAAGAGAATGAAATAAATGCAAGTAAAATCTCAATAAACAACCTCTTTAACAAGAACTACATACTAAAGACCAGTTCTCATGGTAGATAATGTGTGTGGACTTACAAAACAGCTTTCTGCCATAGGAAATGAAAATCATGCATGCATGCACCTATATATTGAGTCATGTAAGAATGGTCATATGAAGGACAAGCTCCAAACCTCCCCCTCGCACATCAGGCCAAAGAAATATAAATTATACATAAACTTCCTCATTTTAATCTGGATGTCATCACTAAACAAACTCATACATGACGCCTTTTTCTTATCATAGTATGAAATCCTCATGGATTATATCATGAAGGTAGAATCACAAACAAAACTGAAGCAAATGGTTCGGTCATCATAATATTCATTGAGAAATAAACCATGAAAGTAATGCTGATGTTGATCTATCAAAAACTTTAAAAGGAAAAAGAAAAAAAAACAAACAATGAGCAACAGATACATGCCATTTTACTAAAAACATACCTGACACAATGGTAGCAAAATGCCCATGAAAAAGGCGGATGGCTTATAGAGAGATTTTTTCAAGGCTTGGTAGAGAGCAAAATGTAATCTTTTGTTCTTCTTAATGTCTTCCCTCACTCGTGGAAGTAAGACTAGATTATAAAATCTCCGAGCCTTCTTAGGAGGCAAATTCGACGAAAATATTCTAGTTGCTTGAAACATTCCATTAGGAGACCACTTTTCTGGTTCAGTAAGATATAACACATCTTCCCAAAGAGAAAGCGATGGAATGACCTTAAATGCTTTGGGCATTTTACCAGTTGTGAATCTGGTCAGCAGTTTACCAACTCTGCATTATGTGGGAAAGCGAGGCATCTATAAATATTCACATAAAAGATGATTGCAATTAAAAAAACCAAAAACTATGTTTCCAAAGACCAAATACCCTTTATAAACATCAATAACAGCGCTGTCCAAAGCTGGAAGAGGTCGCTCTTCTGCAACATAAAAGAACACAGGTTTACTCGTAAAATAAAGATGATCTATGTAGCATACAGCTGTATCAAACATTAAACAGATCTCCAAAGAGGAATTTGAAGGACTTCCATACTAAAATAGACTACAAATGGTGATATACACAATTTAACATGTGGAGGAGAATTATTTTTCTTATAACACCAGGGAGGATGATTATGCCAATGCCACAAAACAATGCTTCTTCATTCAAAAAATAAATTTCTTGTACAATAATATGTATGTAATTCATCTAGTAAGTCCTTTATCATGATAGATGGATGAGCCATGTGGAAAAGGTTAAAAAGCAGTGAACTAAAACGATCGTGATTCATCAGGGTAGACTCACCCAAAAGACACGGCTCATGTACCCAAAAGACACAGCTTGCATGACATCAGCCAAGTCTAGCATTTGATCCACAAGACATATAACCATCCAAAGTTTGTCCTCATGGAAGCTACAGCATACAAAAACCCTAATTCACTTTAAACTCTTCAATTGGGTAACTGCCCTCGTCTCCTAACCATAACGATTATATACGGGGATTGTGTCAATCTTCCAACGCAACCAAAGGGAAGTAGCCCCAAGCAAACAAGAGGCATGAAATTAAAAAGAGCAATACTAAGGTTAAGTCACTAAAAACTAAACAGATTTCAAAAGAAGAATAAGGAAACAGAAAGGATAAAATTTAATTTTATACGCTACTGAACCAGATCCAAAGTTCTGGTCAAAAGGAGCTCCTAGCATGAAATCCTTGAATATCAAACCCAGTATCAAGAAGAATCTAAATGTGCATATATTCCCCTAAAGATCACTTGTTTCTTCAATTTTATATGCTGTAGAAAATTTCTTATGAACAACATTTCAAAAAACGGTTAAAAAACATTGTTCTGAACTGCAGCAGCATCGCCGCATATTGCGCTATGCTCCCTGAAGAGCATCGCATAGGGGCACATATGCTATTTGGTGGGATGCACCCGCATATGCCGCCGAATAGCACATAGCGCATATGCACAACATAGCTCGTGGGTGAAAATAATGTCCAAGAGCATGGGTATTTTGGCCATCCCCATCAAGGAAAGGGTTTTGGAGTATTACACCCCGTGGCTGTTTTTGGATCAAACGAAGAGAAAAAAGAAATTAGGACGAATTTGTTTTGCAAAAAATTGTCGATTTGCTCTCTGAGTTGGGTTGGGTTGTCAATTGGGATTAGCTTGGGCATTGTTTTGAGAAGTTTGAACATAGATTCACCAACATATCAAGGGTTTCAAGGGCAGAATTTGCAATTGCCATTATGGTTCTTGGATGTTATTGAATTATGATAATATGATGTCTTCTATTGTCTTCTATAAAGTTACTCCAAGTTTCTAGTTTCGACTTTATAATGTCTTCTAACAAGCGATTCAGAATCTCCAAATAGCTGATAATATTGGAGTTAATGAATAAATTAAATACCTATTATCACATAAATCACCTCCATATTTTTTTCATACATTATCTTTATTAACCGCATCAGGGTGATGCACCCGCATCTAGACCGGATCAAGATGCATCGCCGCATTAGCCCCCCAACCGCATCAGGACTGCATCCCGCATTTTAAAATACCGGTTAAAAATCCAACAACCCGAAAGATTGTCTACGAAGCAGTTACAACTTAAGACACCAAAGAGAAAGAAAAAGTCACTATATAGTACATAATCTTGACAAATGAACAATGCAGAAGGATATGATTCTCGCATATATGATTGGATAGTAAGAGCATTAGTATTGAAATCCCAAAACAAGCCAAGCAAATGACCATTGACCAGACAAATGCTGAATACTTCAACGAAAAACCAAACAAAGTAAACATCAAGTGGCATCCAACCGGCAAATCATCGTATACTCCAAGAGAATGAGATAGACACAGCTTCTAAGTTAACAAGCAAAAGACGCATCCCTCAATTCCGAAAACTTAATATTCTTTCTAAAATGTGACCAAAACCAAAGAAAAAGAACCCACCATTCACACCACCGAACATCCTTCTGAAACGGTCATTACTGAAACATCCGAGACATGGGCTAAGTAGCCCAAAATAATGTTTTATCTTGATCAATCACAATGATCATCCCTGATAAATCAACTAAAAGTTCCTACAAGGTTATGTCACAACCAGAATCATAAGATGTAATGATAAAATAATGACATAGATATTCAGGAGCATTTAAGAAGGTCCACAAGGTTAAGTCAATTTAAAATAAATAAATAAACACTGTTGAATATCATGTGAAACAAATTTGGATCAAAATAAAGTTCAACTCTGAAAAAATGTTGCATCAGATAAATTATAGGAATTACATGGACCTTCAAACTTTGAAGGACTTTAGTTTAAAAATAGTAGATCCCTTCTTAGCATGCGTGCCATTGCTCAAAGATTCTTGATATAAAAAATACAAGCATATCTAAGGACCAACAAGTTATTGATTGATCCATAACTGCTAGTAGCTATGAGTTCCATCCATGGTTATCAGATACTCAGATACAGCCGCATAACAAACCATGTGGCTGCATCAAAGCAGTGCCGACAAGCCTCCGACGCAGGCTTGCAAGATGCGCAAGCCTAAGCAGTGAATCACACCATGTGATGCACCCATATATGCATGACCTGGGAAGAAATAATGCCCACGATCACCAGTAAAAAAAGACACTCCCCTCCCTCCACACATCCTGCTGTAAAAAGGGGGGAGATATTTTTTTTCTGTTTTTCCCCCGGGGGGGTTTTGGTGTGGGAGGTGTATATAAGCCCCAAATAACCCCTTAGAACCAATCCTTTGTTGGTTCTAAGGGATGAAACTCAAGATTTGAAAAGTAAAACTTTTTTTTCGATTTGAAGGATTGCAACAAACTTTGTCGGCTTTTTCAGGAAAATATCGATTTTGTGATATCTTTTGAAGGATACCATGAGAAGATTTATTGAGTTATTGAGGGTTTCAAGGGCCCAGGAGATGAAACCAAGTAAACAATTTTAATTTAGACTATTACTTTTGGCTGTATGCTACAGTGTACTTAGCTGCAAAATGCTAATATTTTAAGCGCTTGGTTGGAACAAACAATAATCTTTCGTGTTTTATTGAATGCAATAAATTGATTGGATCACTTTATTTTACAAGTTAACCATATAAAGAATAGAGAGAAAACATGTCTATGTTAATCTCCATCAGCAACTCATAAAATCTATATCTTAGGAGAAAAATACTCAATTAAAATACCTACGGACACATAAATCATATATTCATGTTGTCATTTGTATTCTTAAAATTTTATTAATTTTGTTTTTATATGTATTACCAGCATCAAAAGTGATGTACCTGCATCATGGCAGCACTGACATGCATAGCACATCGAACTCTCCCAGCAACTTGAGTCCACATATTGCATTTGATAACACCATAGTGCCATCAAGTTCTTTGAGAGGTTTAGAAAAACAGTAAAACACAACCCCTCAAGTACAAATATGACTCTAAATAGAAAAAAGATGGATGAAGAGAAAGGGGTTACAAAGGCGGCACCTTTTGCAACATTGAAGTTGAGCTGACCTATAAAGTAATAGGATTGAATCCCAACAGCCAGTAGTATCATATTTTAGTAGCAAAAACTGGACACTGATCACATTTGTTTAGTAGCACGCGATATACAAAGGTAGGGAGTAGGAAAGCCCCCAATGATAAGGATTCTCCCTTTGAAACTTTGATAGAAGCCAGTAGAATCTACAGCCTAAAAACCATATGGCCTAGTAAAGAGCACAGAGGTTCTAACCAAACCATGAACAGTGCTGTAAGCGGAGCCTAGGCGACTGCATCATGAATGAGGGCGCCATCAGCTATGGACAACAACAGGAGGGAAAGGATGTTGAGGGGTAGAGCATTTATTGCCTAAATCTCACTTTTTGAATTTAAATTTTCAAAATAATGAAATTTAGTATGTATAGTTGGTAGTTTTGCATGTTTCCATCCAATCAGATTGTCTATTTAACCCGGAAGATGAAATTTAAAAAAATAATAATAACAAAGAATGCCAACCTCTTCAAGCCTTAATCAAAGGCAAACCAAATAGATGAGTTTCAGATGCCAAAACTCTCCTAGATTCTCTTTGGGCCCAACAAACTGTGGACACTTAAACCTGCAATTCTAGAAGATTTATTATGAATCTATAATTTTCTCCACCATTGGATAGGGGCTTGGTTTGCAGGCATGTAGCGCCCAAATCATCTAGAGGCTGCAAAGCTGCCTAGTCAGCAAAGGCAGCCAACTTTTCATACACTGAATGTGACTACCAACTTCAGTCCAAGTTGATTATCAATTATTCAAAACATCTATGAAAATAGTTATAAACCTAAAGACCATCATGCTCGTGCAAACGCAACATTCAAACAGAAACTTACGCAGGTTTGCATCATTCAACAACACAATGATTACTTATGCAGCACCAGGCTTTGGATCATTCAAATGACCTTAATTGATCATTCTAATTGGGAACAAAATAGAAAAGATAAGAGCTGAAGTGAAAAGAAAAAGTTACAACTCCCAACAAACATTTTAAGTAGCTCAAAGTTCTAATAAGTATCACAGCTAGGGATCTAAACCATGTTCCATAAAATGTATGAAACTGCTTATCTTGATAAATAGCACAAAGTTCTAATCAGTATCACAACTAGGGATCCAAACCATGCTTCATAAAATGCACCAATACTTGAAAACTACCAACAACATATGATAATGAACCAGGAACACAATGTACAAATGACAGTTCTGTAAGCAGAAATAAAAAACCACTGCTCGCACAAAGTGGAGATAATCCAGTGGCAAATCAATATGTCTATGGAGTCCATTTGTTATTATGGATCCGAATATCAGCTAGGACATCATTTGGTAAGACCCAACAGCATATTGATTGGTAATACCACTTACAACCTACTACCTAACACATTATGAAGAACCCCTAGCAAAAATGGATATAACAATACAAATCTCATAAAGAAGGGAAAGGACATTATAAGTTGCATGAATTATGCTACTTATCATCACAATGATACAACTCATGCCTAATCAAATGTAATATTGTAGTAATACTGTCTTAGGATATAGAACTCAGAGTGGTAGCAATAATAACAGAGGTGGAAGTGATCAGAGGAGAGCTCTAGAGGAAGAAAACAACCTTGAGCAACTTGGGCATCCTTTTCTCTAATCTTTGCAATGATAATATCGGCCAAGGTCCTCAAGGGAGGAGCATCTTTTGACATGAATGCCTCCAACACTCTCTCGTCCTCCTCATTGATCTCCTGCAAAGAAAAAAAAACCACAAGTCATGAACCTCAATCTATTGACTAAAAAATAAACTAAAATAAATTACAGAAAAAAATCCATAGGGAATAGCACCCCAACAATGTAGAAGAAATGCATTTAAAAAAGGAAGAAGAAGAAACAAAAGCGGCGACACAGAACATAAAGCACAAAGTTTTCATTCACCTAACCAAAGTGAAAAAAAAAAAACATAAACATAACATTTAATAGATAACTTATAATATTCACTCCACAATTAAAAACAAAAAAATCCATCCAAATACAAAAAGAAAATCAAAAGGATATAACCCCCAATCAAGAAAAAAGCGCCTCCTCTAAAGAGTAAATAAGAAACAAAACCAGATGAACATTAAAAAGTATAAAGATGGCTTCTTTACCTCATAATCTTCATAACGGCTCTGAGTTTCCGAAAACCCACCAAAATCCTCATCATCACTTTCAGATAGATTATTTCGAATTTCAGCAGCTGCATCCGAGAACGAGAGTTGGGTTTTTGCAAGTTCCGACTCTTCATCGTCCTCTATTTCTTTCTGTTGCTTTCGTGCCTCTTTCAAAATCTTTTGGCTCAATTTTGTAGCCACATACTGAAAGAAACAGTAATCAGTTGGTGAGCAAAGAAAAAGTAGAAATCGTTGAGAGAGAAAGAGAGAGAAAATTACTTCTTCATCTTGTTGGTGTTTTTTGGGAAGGCGAGCGCGATTCCTGGAAATGAATTCAGGTTTGTCTGCTATACCGATCCGCTCTTTTCTCTTGGAGATGGAGGAACCTTCTCCATCGCCACCCCTCTCTTTCCTCTTCTTCGCCATAAAGATTTGTGGATTGATGGGCAGAAACCCTATCAGAACCATAGTTAGCCAATAGCCTTTTAATTGGCATTGTTTAAAAAAATCGACGTTTTTATTGAAACAGTTTTACATGGCGACTTTCAGAAAAGGTCGGCAAAAATCAGTAGTTTTCATAAAAAAAAGTTTTCATAAAAAGAAAACACGATTTTTTCATACGATTTAAATCAGGCCAAAATATCGTATCTTTTTTTACCTATAATTTTTTTTGAAACATTTTTTTTTTTTTCTTCTATTGCAGCCATTGCTACTTTCATGCTTTTGAAAAAAAAATATTATTTCAAAAAAAAACCTAAAATGGAAAGTTTTATCCCCACTGTGTTCTTCAAAGCCGCAGATGCAGATTGAAGGTATGAATTTTTTTTCTCCCTTTTTTTTTAAACTTAAACAAATAGATGGACATTTCAGTTGTTATTATTATGGAAAATCATTGTGTAATGAAATACTGTTTATAGCAAATCATTTTGTAAAGTATATCATTGTGCAAAGAAAATCAAATACATGCAGATTTCTGTGATTATTTGTGATAATTGTTTTTGTGAAAATACTGTTTATGGCACAAACTAGAACTCAAAACATAGTCTTTTACTGATGAATGAGAAACAGAGAGTGTGACTACAGGACTATGTAAACAATATTTTGTCTTTTATTACGTGATAACAAAGATAAACAATATAGTGTAAACTGTAAACTTACAGGAGCAAGCAATTGTACCTATAGGATTAGTTGCTCAAACCTTCTTCAGCTCTGCTTGTTGTTTCCCCAAGAAAATGAAAAACCCTCTTCCTTTTCTCTCTCTAAAAATCAGTTAGGGCGACTTCACAAATCAGTAGAATTAGGGCTTTCTCTCAAACAATCCTCTTCAAACTATCCCTAATCATCATCCCATCTTCCTTTTCTTTCTCTAAAAATCAGTTAGGGCCTCTTCCATTAGGGTTTGTGAAGCCCATGATCTCTTCCTTCTTCCTTCTTCTCACTCTATAAACCCTACCGGCTTTCTCTATAAACCCTAATTAACTCTATAAACCCTACTGGCTCTCTCTGTAAACCCTAATGGCTATGAGCCCAGCCCTATTTTCTTCCCTTCGTTCTTCCTTCTTCTCTCTCTAAACCGTAAATGCAGAGATATGAAACCCAAATTCCTAAGAGCCTCCAGCCCTATTTTCTTCTGTTTGTTCTCCCTTCGTCTCTCTCTAAACCGTAAACACAGAGCCCAAAATCCTACGAGCCTCTTTTCGATTAAAGAAAATTATAAAACTAATAAGTGACCATAGTCACCCTACCATAGTTAAAAACTTTAACCATAGTTATAGAGCGACCATAGTCACCATAGCATAGTTAAATCATTGTGAGACAAAAAGAGAAAATTACTTAAAACCCCCTAAAATATAATTTTAAGACACTCTATCCCACCCTAAACTTTGTTCACTTCTTTTTCTCGAAAGCTATATTTTTCTAATTAATACCCTCAACCTAATAAAAATAGAAATCAAGATAAAATTACCCATCTTTTTAACTTCTATGTTAAAAAGGGTATTTGTGTAGGTAGTCCGACATTTGCATAGGCAGTCTAGCATTTTGTGATGGTCGATCCAATATTTGACTAGGCGTCCGACGTTTTGTGGGTTACGTCCGGCTATTTACGTACTGTAATAAAATCACTCCGGCGTTTTGATGCAGTTGTCCGGCAGTGTATGTGCACGGTTCGGCAATATGTTTACTGTAACGTGGACAGACCTGTGATTTGAAGTAGTGCTCCGACAATTTACTCACTGGAATAGGGTCAGTCCGGAGTTTGCAATGTACAGTCTGACATGTGTTTCTGGAATGATGTTAAGTCCGGCGTTTAACTATTTCACTTCTGCGTTATGGTCGATTTATCTGGCACTGGGAGGATGCAGTCTGGCAATATCTTACTCGCGGTTCAGCATTACAGAACTTTACTCCGGTGATTTTACTATTGAAGACGTAAGTCCGGCATTTCATGGTCTCGATTCAACATTTTAATACATGAGTAGGGTGGTTCGGCGTTAGTAGTCTACGGTCCAGCATATCACTGTCTAAATAAGAAGTCTGGTATTGTAGAAATGCAATCCAACATACATCATAAGTTCGGCAAATAACAACCGCGGTCCGGTGAAAATACTATTGGGGTCCGTCTAAATGATTTGTTCGTACAGTGAAGGTACGGGAAGGGGTATTTTTGTCAAAAAAGATATCACTTTTTGAGTTATGGGGTATTAGTTAGAAAAGATAGTTTTTGAGAAAAAGAAGTGAGAAAAGTTTAGGACGGGGGTAGAGTATCTAAAAAGTATATTTTAAGGGGTTTTCAACAATTTTCCCAAACAAATAATATTGTATTGTTTTTTATACTGGGTTAAATAGGTGTGATGTTTAAGTATTTAATGAAGAAATTTATATGGTATATTGTCACCATACCATAGCTTAAGTATTTAATGAATAAATTTATAGAGTATATTTGTCACCATACGATAGTTAAAGTATTTAATGAATAAGTTTATATAGTATATTTGTTTTTGGTATGTAATAAGTAGATGTGATGTTTCTCAAAGTATTTAATGGGTAGATTTATGTGGTACATTTTCATTTAGTATATACTAGTTAATTATGTATTTAATATTGGATGATTGGATAAGAGTCACGGGGCATCTAAATTAATTGACTTAATTATATCAATCTAGTAAAGATTTTATGGATGAATTAGTTATTGATGGCTTTGACATAGTTTTTCTTTTTTAGAATTTCAAAATTTCTAATATTATAAATTTATCCGATTTTTTTACTTCGATTTTTTTAGCCTAATCCGATATATTAGCGATATCCTTATATGAAGTATTTTTGCTGATCCGTATTTTTTACCCGATTTTTTCATCCGACTTTTTAAAATAAAAATGATTTGTTTCCAATTTTATAGTGAACTGATTTATTGATAATCCATGACTTGCTAATTATGATTAGAGCTCTATTGTTCTTTTCTTTGTTTCTATTCCAGTGGACCTGGCCGGTTCATACAAACTTAGTTTTGTACCTAGGTTAGCTCGAAAGAGATTTATAGTACATGGTTTATTTTTTAGGATTGTATGGAATGAGACCATTTACTTTTGATACAAGGTGGTCACAGTTCCTTAAAACCATTTAATGTGAAATTTGATAGCTTTGATGTGTCACAAAGTCTGAGAAATTTGTTTTTTTGAAGTTTTAGCATGGTCAATGGAATAATTGCATAACCCAATCTCACATCCAATGGTCAAAAGTAATGTGACCATAACTGGTCTCATTATATAAATTCACTTATTTTTTACATGGAAATTTATCTAGAAAAAGTGTATGTTGTGTCCCCACAAAACAAAATGGAAAAAGTTTATATAGAGCCGAGACTCTAAACAATCAAATTAGAGCCCACCACAAAATTTCACTAGAAGAGGTTATTTTGAAGCCTAAATGTCCTCAAATTGATAATCCCGACATCAAGATACATGGACATGAGAAAAAAAATGGATTTCAAGTTTTGAAAATAGTGCATCTTGTAACACATTTTTAGATCGTCAATTTTCAAGATTTTCAAGTTTTCATAGATCTGCTCGATTTACACTATTTTTGAAGCTTTAAAATTTATAATTAAAGATGACAATTTATTTTAAAGGTATCACAAAGTTTTTCAGTATTGAAACCACATTTTTTACACTATTTGAAGGTGTGTATACTTTGATTGTTTAGAGCATCGACTCTATACAAACTGCACCTAAACAAAATATATTTTAAAGATGTAAATTTTAGAGTTCAACAATATTAACTATGATAATATTCTCTCGAAAAGATATCTAACTCTAACTATGATAATAATCGAAATTTGAAATTGTTCTTTTCTAAGAAATAAAAATGTGATTTTTTTAATTCCTTTCTTCACCGTGTTCGAAAAATGTCTAAAATGATACATGACCTTGAAGCAGCTGAAAACAAACTTAGTCACGAGCAACAGATGTTCGGATTGCTTAGGCCTCTTCTAGAATTTTGGGAAAGCATAAAGTCATTGATGGTGCGAGGCTATAATAACTTTTTCTAACTTTCCCATCACCTTGGGAAATCGTTTGCGTGCCTTTTTTCCTACCCAATCCCCTGATTAAAAAAATCTTCTAAACCCTCTCTCTTTATAATAACTAGGTGATCCCTCCCTTTTTAAGCTTGTCCCCTTATCTGAAGGTATCAACTGTCATAAAAACAAAAATAATCAAAATAAAAATCAGTAATCAATGATAATTTACACAACACAATCATATAATTTTTTTTACAAAACATAATGTGATCCCTCCCAAGCTCATCCCCTCATCTAAAGGCATCAATGTCATATAATAATAAAAATAAAAATCCCTCCCTTTTTACGCTCATACCCTCATTTGAAGGCATCAGTATCATATAAAAACAAAAATAATAAAAATAAAAATAGTAATCAATGATAAATTACACAACACAATCATAATAAAAAATTTCACACAACATAATCCTCATAAGAGATTACTAAAATCTCAATTGAAATAACATACATCTTTAGTCTCCTCCAATACCTCAAAATTTTATATTGCAATTACCACACCTTCTAGTTTACTAATCAAACTATTTCCCATTTTTTAACTTGTACCCTACAAATTTTGAATTTAGTATCATAAATTTATTATTTGTTTGAAATTATATTGAGAGACATTTGAAAAACTTCTATTAAAAATAAATAAAAATAACGCTTATCATAATAAAATCATGTTATTCCAATCATATTGTTTCGATGACTTATCATGTTGAAACCAATGTCATGTTAGAAAGCATGTGATTGCATACAAGTGCCAAAGGCACTTAAAATAAGTAGAAAATAGTGTCATGACTGTAAAATGGTACAAGTTATTATTAGAAAATCTTTTTGGAATGGTGATAATGTTACTATTATAAATATTTTTGGAATAGTGTGATAATGATTTTAATTCAGTATTTTAGTGGAATTTTATGACAAAAAAGAAGGAAATGATAATTATACATTTTAGTGGAATTTTGTGACAAAAGAGAAAGAAATGATAGTTTATAGGCACGTGCTGGTACAAGGTTGGTAATGCATTTCCTATATTCCTTCCAGATAACAATGTATTTCCCAGGTTGCATCTAAATACCACCCAAACAATAACAATCCATTTACAGGTAATGTATTATGCCAGTAATATATTTCACGGACAATATATTTCCAAGTATCCAAACAACCCCTAAAGGATGAGCTAGGGTCGGAACTTACCAACGCCAATTTCGAAGTGGACAGACCCATCTTCTCCATGATGTCTGTCATTTATACTCCCGAAATGAGAAAAAATTTGTTTTCAATTCTATGTATAGTTAGAGGCAGTTTCATGCTTAGTTATGCTACATTTACATTTCCAGATAGTTTTCATTGATAGGCCCGAATTTATGAATGACTTGTTTGTTTTAGATAATGAAGATGTTAATGTTTTATTTCCTTCTACCTATATGACATCATCATCTTTTTCCACCTCTTATATTACATACAACTCCATAATGTGGTATGTTAAGCTTGCTCATATAGGAAAAGATAGGATGATCCAATTAGCCAAATGTTTATACTCGAAATTGCGGGTAGGGAACTACGCCCCCACCTTGATTTTCGGGTACAGACAAATCGATAAGTTGGTAGAGTATGGGTCCCGTCAATTTACGCTCCGAGTGAGAATCTGGTCCTAAAACCTTCCCTCTTGAATCGTCGACAAAGTCAGCTTCCGTACTATCTTAACATTGGAACTCGACCAAGAAGATTTTAAAAGGGTTTTGAGATAAGAGGAAGATTTTATGAAAATGAATTTGGAAAGAGAACAAGAGAAGAGAATCACAAATAAGCGGCTAAACTAGGGAGATGTAAATAAATCGGAATAAAGAATCTAACTACGAAGTACAAGAAAGATAAGAAAGTAAAAAGCATGGAGATAAGGATATAAAACTAATCTAAGCATGCATGACATATAATACGAATAAAGATAATAATGCAACATGAGGAGAAGTAAAATAGAAGAGATGAGAGTAGAAGATAGCTAAATGCAACAAAAGTAACAAAACTAAATATAAAAGAGAAATAAAAGGAAAGAGCATAAGAAAGAGGGTTAAGATGATTGAAATCGAGAGAAGTAATGAATGATTCATAAAAAAAGGGGAGAGGATGATAGATAAATACAAATCCCCAATAGAAGATAGTGAAGATCAAGAAAAACAAAAATAACAAGAAGAAATGAAGAGAGACTAAGCTATTGAACAAAATCATAAGGAAAAAATAAATTAATTATAAGAGAGGGTAAGGGATGAGAGGGGTGGACAAACCCAAACTATTAACAAAAGATAGTTAAAAAGCTGAGAACGATAGATGTGATTGGAAAAGAATAAGGAAACCTATTGAACAAAATATAAGGGAAAAGATTCATACCATAAAATGAAAGCAAATAAAAGATGTTAAAGTAAACATCTGAAGCTAAAATGGAAAGACCCAATAAAGGAAAACTAACAAGTGCGATATTAGAACGCGTGAGAGACATGAGAGATTTACATTATTTCATAAATAAGAGGGGAAAAGAGGAATGCACAACAAATTAAAATAGAAGTTAATATCACAAGGAAAAGAGAAAAATAACCACACAAAAGGAAATGAAAACTAATAAATGAGAAAAAGGGGACTGTACTATTTACTAAGGAAAATTAATAAAGGGCAACAATGCCACAAACTAAGAGAATGTATGTTCATGAAGTAGTGAAGGTGGAGGAAAGGGGGATCTACTTCATAAAGTAGTGAAGTGAGAGAAAGGAATAAACATAAAACCTATCAAGAGATAAGTGTTGTTAATAAGAGAAGAGTAACTATTCAATGGGAGGACAAGAAATGGGGGTGAAAGAAGAAGGTCTACCTTATTAAATGAGAGAGATAAAGAAGATGGGTAAATATAACAAATCAAAAGAAATAAATACAAATCTAAAAGGGAAAAATGATTATATAGTAAAGGAGATAAAAGAAGGAAGAAGATATTAAATATAACTAATATAGTACAATAAATATAATATTAACTAAGGGAATACAAATAGGATCAAGAACAAGGGAACTAAAGGAAAATAAACAAATCTGACTGAAATGAAAAACATGCAAACCATAAATGCAAGTGATGAATGAGAACAAATCTCAGAAGACTAATAAAAGAGAGAGAAGAGAAGAAAACATTTAGGTCGGTCCCCCAGGCCTGATACCCAGAGTCGGCGCCGATTTAGATAGTAAAGTTGCAATCAACCCAAACTTTCTCAGTTATTAACTGGACAAATAGAAATAGGAAGAAGGGGGTCTGAAGGTTTGATTATCTAGACTGCCTTCGATTTGAAGTCTAGCTTGAAGGGGTTTGTGTCGTAGCTTTGGCTTGAAGGGTTTGGTAGGATAGGAGTTGCTCAAAAGGGGTCTTCTCTCAAGTTCAAGCTTATGCTTAAGATCAAGAAATTTTTAGGCATAGTCGAGGCACAAGATTGACAAAACTTGGACCTTTTTCCTTATGTAAAAGGGGCTTTTTATAGGTGAAAATGAGCCCCTGACAACTTATATCCAGTTTTGTGCGAGTTTTTGAGTCTTCAGAGCTTTTGCGTTATTTGGATTGGCGTTGGTGCTAGTTGGAATGACACCATGTTATTAATGCTGTAATAATGACGATCAGTAGATATTAATTGCTCATTAATGCGGGTTCTGTACAACTTGTCAAATTCTGGCGCCATTAGCAATGGCGCCGGTGGCATTTTGACTGTCTTCAAGCACTGTTCAGGACATGTTGTGGTCTGATAGCTCTAATTTGATCAATCGTAGTTTGAAGTTGGATTAGCATCGACGACATTCCAACTGTTGCCGGATACCGACTGTCCTGTCGTTCTTGTTGTACCTTCATTTGATCATCAACCAATAGGAGATTGACAATATTATTCCGTACTGACAGCTGACATGTCAGTACAGGCCTGCCGCGATGGCATGTACGGACTGACATGTCAGTCTATCACTTCAATTATATCGGTCAAGCTGTGTCTCTCCTAATGAAGGTCTCGGGACCTAGCGCTATTGGAAATGGTGTTGGAGCCGCTAGACTCCTTGATCCTGTTGTAGCTTGAAAATGGATCCTATTGTAGCTTGAAAATGGGGGTTTGGGACTTGGTGCTAGGCCTTTGGTGTCCCGGGTCGCCCATGCTGTGACTGTGGTGCTTCTAATACCTTACTGTCAGACTTTTGGTAAGGCTTTGGTGCCCGTTGAGATAACATCAGAGCCTTTCCTATTGAATGCTTCATAGTCAGGTCACTTTGGGTCTGTCTCGCCTTATTCAACCTCTTGCGCCCTTGGTCCCACTTGAACAATGAGGCTAGGTTTACAGAGAAGGGATACTGGTGGGGTGAATGGTTTATAACACCAAGGTAGTCTGCTTGTGACATTTTGACCTATCTATAACCCTTCCAATCGAGATCGGGGTGCCTACAATTGCCCCTCTTTGTTGCTTGTGTCTCACTCAAATGGTGACACTCAAATGGTGAGACACAAAGATGCAAAGAAGTAGACCCTTGTAGTAAAAGAGTTGAGTAGATGAGAAAATCTTGACTCTTCATTCATGAAGTCATGGCCTCTTGAGAGAGGGGCCTGTCATGTCTGGTGGTCACACCTAGGACCCGATGGTTAGCTTAGCCCATTGTTTGGGGCGTCACAGCTTGGTCGCTCCCGGAATCATCATTTGGGTCTTGAAGGTTGTAGCTTCGTTTGTAGATTGTAGGGCCGGTGTACCACATCTTAGAAGATTTAAGTCAAAATCATCTTGTATGGAACGTAGTAGTTGAGAAGGGCGGAGAAATCTCGACTGAATTGATCATAGATGGCCTCATGTTCCCTGTGTGTTCCTAGGGTTGTCTAAGGCTGGTGATGACTTAGGAATTGGGAGTTTTTCTTTTTGTTTTCTGTCTACAATGGGGAAATTGGGTATGGTAAGTAGTTCCTAGTTGCCGTAGTTATTTCCTGTTTGGATTGAGTGATTATGAGTGCAATGTGATCATCATTACCGGGGCTGTTCCGACTCCTTTGTTTTCGAAAATCATTTTTCAGAGCAAGAAAGTTTTGAAATCAGGGAGGAAGGTTTTAGAACAAATGCTAACGTTGGGTTACGATTTGAACCAAAACTTGGGAAAAGACATACACATAGTGAAGGTTTTTTTGATAAATTCCCATACCAAGATTGCCCCTAATACTGAACTTTTGGGTTTTTAAAAGAGATATTTTTGAAAGATTGAAAATAAATTTGGTTCGCATTTTAAACTCATGCGATCGAGGAGCCATCCAAGAAATTTTACAACATGCGGTGATGGACGAGGTAAGTACTTTAACATCATGCATCCATGGATGAGGTAATCAGTTTAACATCATGCCTCTAGGGACGAATATCGAATTGGACTGCCCCTAGCAGATATTTCCAGTATCTGTTGGGAAGTATTGATGGATCATTGGTTTTGACCAATTAATTAATTATTTGGGGAATCTGGTATCCGTGTTAGGTCGGATCTAGGTCAATTTGGAGAGTAAGATATGGCGATTTTGCTAAGGTTGCCAGTAAGTTGTAATTGTCTCCAAATGACAGAGGGGACTTTTGGTCATTTATTGATACATACTCTTATGGTAATCATCCATTGGGTTCGGCATGCCCAATGTTAGGCCGGTAGGATATTGTTTTGGATCCCTTGGGGGTTGTTGTAGAATTGTGGGTTGGGCGACATTGGCAATGCCTTTGGTGACATTACGAGTGTCTTCAAGTCATTCAAGGTATTTTTGCTATTTATCGACATATGCCCCAAAGGAATCTCCAGTCATTATAGGCCAGCCTCTGATCCCTTGGGGATTGTCATGAAATGGTGAAGCGCGTTCTTGGGGCTACATTGGAAATGTCCCTAATGCCATTTCAAATAACTCCAAATGGTAAATTGTATTTTCATCATTTGACGGTGTCATATGTCATTTTTAACGTACTTGTATTCTCATAACGAATAAATATAGAGCTAATAGCACCCTGGTCCTGCCGATACTCAAGATATCGCTAGACCATGGGAACACTACAAAAATAAGCCAAAAATTGGGCAACCTCTAAAGAAGTATTGGAACAGCTTCAAAATGCATGAAAATGGTAGTTTGGGATACCCCAAGGACATTTGTAAAGTTTTGTCACATTCTGATAAGTTTTCATATGATCAGAATAAACTTGGTTTTCAAGACCAGCTCCTATCATGCTGAAAGTGGACCCTACAACTATATCCATATTTTATAGGTCTCCAATTAGTACCAGACCATCGTCATTGAATCCAAAACGTCAAAAAAACCTCAAGTACCAAATTTCGGCTCAATCAGACCTTTCGGGACTATTCTGGGCCTAACTTACCATAAAAAAAAAGTGGGTTTTACTATCACGGTGCGGCCTCAGTGAACCAGTTTTCATTATGAAACTGTGTTTTCTCATTTCTAGATGATTTTTAAATGGTCATATTTTGCTTGTTTTCAATCCAATTAAGCTCAAATTTGGACACAAGCTAGACCATGACGACCCAATCATTTTGATATACGGCACGCATCCTGACGTGACCCAAAGTGAGAGAATTTCTAGAGAGAAGATGTGCCCAAAAAATGGATTCATAAGAAAACATCCAATTCTTTGGAAGGCCATAACTCAAGATTTTGGTGACGGATCATCACAAATATGGGTTCGTTGCAACTGTGTGTTGAAGAGCTACAATTTGGTACAAGTTTTATGCGAAATTGGAAGCTGGATAATGCACATTTTAAGATTGAAGAAAGGCATATTTTTTCGGTTGCTAGAAACCTATTTTCTAATAACCTCCCGAATTTGGAAAATGCTCAATTCCAGACTAAAACGGACCAAAATTACTGCAAAATAATTGTGACAATGTCCTCTCCAAGTTGTGACAAAAATGAAGACTTGGAACATCACAAATCAAGCAACATTGAGGGTTAAAGATTTGCAAAGGTTATGAACTTGGTCGGATTTTGAGTTCTTCCTAAAAAATCAGTCTCAAAACAATCAAAAGGCATCAAAACATTCACAAGTATGCAAGCATCAATTATACGATGATTGATCGTTCGAATTACCATCATAGGTATCCGAAAAAGCTCCCAAAGATTAGCCATAACAAGAGGCCCCTCATGGAGGGATGGTTTTGTCATTTGTTGACAAGTGTTGAGGGGTATTTTGGTCATTTGGTCCAAATATGGGATAATTATTGTAATTCAGTAATTGTGTATTTTTTTGATAATTTGGGATACTTTTAAGCATTCCACCCATGTTTAGTGGTTGCTATTCATAAGGAAACCCATCACTTGTTATAAGTTATTGAATTTTTAGTCTTTGAAGGCTTGATCATAGTAATACATGAGCATTTGAGAGTGAATTCTTGTTTATTATCTTTGCTTTGCTCGTAAGTTCAAGACTAAAGGAAAAGGAGAGAGAAAAATTTGTTAGAGAGAGAAATACCCCTAGTCTACCATACACCACTGCCCTTTCCCAACTCCACTATAGCCCACATCGTACACAATACACCACACTACCCCTAAACCCTTACCTTCTCTCTCTCACGTGCCTCAAAGAAGACTTGTGGAGGTGCACCTAGGCATACACACACACCATAAGACCACTCTCTCGCCTCCCTTTCTCTCTCTCTTCTCTCTCTTCTGCTCTCATTCTTTCTTGCCTGAGGTCATCAACCCATGCCTAGGTCAGGCCTTACTTCCCCCTGTGTCTACAAGTACTCTGTTGTGCACTCGTTCACCCGCGTCCTACTGTGCGCTTGTTCCCGTGCTCTACACACATTTCTACCCGCGCCCTGCTGCGCAGTTGTTCTTGTGCTCTACGCACATTTCTACCCGCGCCCTGCTGCGCATTTGTACATGTGCTCTACGCACATTCCTACCCACACTCTCTTCGCGTACCTGTATATGTGCTCTACTCACATTCCCCCCCGAGCTCTCTTTGTGTACCTGTACCTATGCTCTACGTACATTCCTACCTAAGCTCTCTTCGCTCACCTATATTTGTGCTCTACGTACATTTGTACATGCACCATGCTGCGCACTTGTACTCGTGCTCTACACACATTCCTACCCGCGCTCTCTTCGTGCACCTGTACTTATGCTCTACACATATTCCTACACGCACTCTCTTCGCGTACTTGTACCTATGCCCTATGCACATTAGTACCCGCGCTCTCTTCGCGCATTTGTACTTATGCTCTATGCACATTCCTACCAGCACTCTCTTCGCACACCTTCAATTGCACTCACCTCTGTGTATCTCTACCCTCACCTAGCCGTCTGCATTTATTTCACTGATTGTCTTTTTCATCGCTTAAAACACTTGAACCGAGAAGGTCATACGATAATATTTTAGAGTTTTAATTATGGATTTGTTACTCTATCTACCTTCTCATACAGTGAATTGCGGTTTGTAAGAGACATTACTTCTCTGACACCCATTCACTAGAGTTGTAGTCGTCCTGAGTAAGTCTTCTTCATAATTTTGATTCTCTCGCTATCTCAACTACCCAGTTATATAGTGTGCAAGCTGCGATAAGACTTTCTTCTCCCCCATTCCTAAGCCATGTCAGAGCCACTCATTCATACAACCCACTAAAGAGGAGCATTTTCATTTGAATTCCCATAGCATTTTATAAGAAAGAACCGAGATGAAGTGTTGATGTTTGAGAGGGGTTCGCGTCCAAACCGCACTGCTGGATAGCCGGAGGGCTTTCGTGAAGTGATCTAGAGGGTGTTCTTTCACGGACTTTTCCCACGACCCCAACCGCTGTGAGGAAGGTGCTCTAGTTCATCTCTTCGATGTTCTTTAAAACCCTCTCACAAGTTAGACACACCTATCCACACAAAATGACACGACGAGACGTGCGAGCGACCCTCATGGGGGCCACGTAGTTGTTCGAGAGGCGGTTAGATGCGAACTGGTCCGACCCAAGCCCTGACCAACTGGCGATTCCACTGGGGAAAAACCACCCTCTAGTTGGCATGGATTGCTCCGGAGTAAACATTTCATTTCTTTCTTTCTTAAAAATAAAAACAGCTATGGAGTTCAATTACTCCTCTTTCATTCGAATTGGGGATTTCATCATCCCTACTCCCATGTATCTCTTGAATGGTCCCTCTGACACTATCACCCTAGCCCAAGTTAAGGGAAACTCGGGAAAGGGTACTCATACCTTTTGTTCGCTCTCTACCGACATCAAAGGCAAGTCCATTGATGTAAACTGCATGAGTGATCTTAAGACCACCCTCTTCATGTTCACTACCACCCTCTTCATGTTCACTTTGCTACTAGTAAACACTATACTAGTCTAACACCACTCCTTCTCTTCCCATGGTTGGTTCATCTAAGACCACCATCTCCGTGGGTAGTGGCAAAGTTACCCCACCCTCTCTCTACATGGGCACTGCTCATACCAGTACATTGTCCCATACACGTTTGCTGGGATTCCCTCGCCAGACCATCTTGCTCAGATGCCTCCAAAGCCATTTCACACATGCTTACATGTGTCATGGCAAATGGTTCAACCATTGCTATGATAAATCAAGGTAAGCAAAAGCTCACCCCAATCACCTCACTTAATTCGGGTCTCTTGGGACCCTGACCCACTAAAGGTGGTCCTCGAACCACCCATGCATCGCATGTTAATCTTTCAGCTCGGGGCAGTCAGAAGGCTATACCTAAACTAGCACACAACCTTCAAATTAATCGAAGGTCATATACAAATATGCACCAAACCCATCCAAATTGCAAAGGTTGGCATTCCAAATACCAAACCTCTCACCACATCGGGGGCTGGTTCCCATGCCACCCCAAACACTTATGTGGACTTTGCACATACATGGAGGTCAAATATTGCTACCGGGTACAAGGGAAAAGGTCAATAAGCCCTCATCTACCCCTAAACCCATGACTACATGGTACTCGAAGAAATTCCCTTCGAGCACTCTCATGTCTACTCCTTCATACACTCGAGCTAGCCCTCGAGGCTAGACTCGAGGCAAAATGATGCCCCCAAAAATGACAAAGCAACCCCTTCCTTCTCTGAGCTCCCTCCTCTCAGGGCATCACACTTTGTCCGAGTTGATTAACTTTGTTCTCATCTCTTAGGACAAACCAGTCGATCAGGATGTCAAAACCAGATCCAATTCTGGGAGAAAATTTATTGGAATCTATGAGTCAAACAAATAAAAGGGATGGAGGCGCCATTTCGGAAAAAGAAAGTAGAGTCTTCAACTTCAGAAGATCTACTAAAGCAGAACTCATTCTATCTGTTGTGAACGATGGAAGAACCTGAGACGAGTGACATTGTTCATTGTTGTGTCGTAGAGGTGCAAGATGAACCTAGTTTGTCTGATTTACGGCCCCAAGGTCGTCAAGAGCAATGAAGAGAAATATGGCCTCAAGGCCATCATGAGCCCATCCGAATTGAGCAATGGCCCTAAGTCCATCATGAGCCCATCCGAATTGAGAGATGGCCTCAAGGCCTTCATGCGCCATGCTTACCGGTAATGCTACCCCAAGGCTGTCAAGAGCCAATAATCACTCGATCTTTGTGGTAGTCCCAAGTTCAATTGGGGCAATTTGAGCTCTTGCTACTTGGATTGCCAGATCGAGGTGTGAAAAGAACCAGGATTACCACCATCGAAGAATCAGTTAACTCTGGAGAACAATTTGATGTGATGATGGTCAGTCAGAACGATAATGGTCTTGAAGATCCGATGGCGCGTTTTTATGAGATCCTAAACAATATATTGGACAGTCTCAAAGGCCTAGAAAACGCCTGACCGATTGGCGTATCCTCACACCAGGAGGCCAATTATCCTCTTGATCCTCAATTCGAAGAAGAAGAAAGGAGGCCTCCACCTCCTCTTATGGCCCAAATTCCAAGACCTCCAAACCCCTTGTTTCTCTTGACTGCCAACTAAATATAGCTTCTCAAGCTATTTCCTCAACAGTGACCCAATAAGACATTCAAACTATGATCAATAGAAGTATCCAAGGCCTACAGACTTCAAAGTCACAGGAAAAGGTTCATTACAAGAAGCCGTATCCACCTTTTATTGATCAAATCACTTTTCCCCTGGGTTATCAAAAAGGAAGATTGCCTGTCTTTGACGGCGCCGGCTTACCTCAGCCACATGTGGCACACTTTGTGTTAGCATGTCAAGAGTCAGTTTCTGACCCCAGACTGCTGATTCGACAGTTTGTGGAAACCTTGGTTGGACCTGCCTTCAAGTGGTATACATGTTTACCTCTAAATTCAATTCATTCTTGGGAAGAAGTGGAACATTTGTTCTACAAATGCTTTTACAAGGTAGAACGAGAAGTTCAAGCTATAAAACTTCTCATGATGACTTAAGGACTGAATGAACCGGTAAATGAATACATAAGTGGAGGGATCTCGTAGTGTATCAAAGCAACCTCATGTCTAAAATTGATGCCGTGTAGACATGCATAAGTAACATGAAGAAAGAAATTACCCTTCAAGTCGAAGCTTCAAATCCCCTCACCTTCTCAAACGTGATTTCCAAGGCAGTAAAAATCGTGAGCCTGCTCAAGCATCATTGTGGAACTTAGGCTCAAACCTCAGCGGGAGGTCAAGGACGCAATTCACCAATAATAAACCTAACCCTCGTGCTAGCTAGCAAAGAAACACGGTCAGTGTAGCAGTTGCAGCCACACCCATTCTCCCCAAACTCTCACCTAATGTCACCCCACTCAAGACTTTAGACACCTCTCAGGGGATAATGCTGTTACAGGGTCAGGGGGAACTCCAATGTTAGCAATTTCAGCCTCAGGGCTATAATAGGGTGCCTCTACCACATAACTTATATCAGTCAAAACAATTCACACAAAATTTGAACAAACAATACAGTTTTGACAAAGCTTGGGTGCCGACTCTTGAGAATGATATTGGAACAAGGCATGATAATTCTTCTTAAACCAAAGAGACCGGATCAAGTTGGGTTTGCCAATCACAAGAAATAGTGTGCTTATCACCAGATGTTGAGCTATCCGGTACAGGACTGCCTTCAACTCAAAGACCACATCGAGGCCTTGATTCAGAAAGGGCAAATTAATTTAGAAAGTCTTAGAAAGGCTTTTGAGACTGTAGAGGCTTCGCATGTAGTCACTATCAAAGAAGAGCGATACAGACCTTGCAACCTGAAGAAGTACCATCTAATCTTCTTTTGGATCTTTTTGCAATGCTGGCACTGCAAGGGTTGGTTCAAGGTACTGAAAATCTCTGGTGCCTATTCCACCTAGTGTGGGCCCATAATATATCTCAGTGCGCAAGTTTCAAAACGTTTATACAAGAGTCCATTGCTGAAGGACGCATCATTGTGAACATCCCAGTTCAAACTCGTGGATCTCCTAAACCATCAACCTCTCAAAATTCTACTACAGCGCACTCCTCTACTTCTCACAGTATGAAGGCAAAAGAGAGAGGTCAATCGAACAGGTCTCATAAGGTAAAAGAGACTATGGAAGCCTCACATATGGTTGGAGTACAAGAGAAACAGCCTTGTAGCATTCCCATGGACATGCTATCTCCCGATATGTTCCCTATGATCTTCGACACATTGGTACAACAAGAGATGATTACACCATGCCTATCTAAGAAGTCGAAATATCTTGAAAAGGAGGGTCAGGACTTGAGGTCCAAATGAAGGGACATGATTTGCTCCGCTGCGATGGGTTCAGAGTCATCTTGGATAAACTCGTGAAGAACGGTAAAGTGTTCATAGATAACACACCACCCGCACAACAAAAAGTCACTAAAGAGTTCAAGACTTTGTTGCACTAGATAATGGAGTAGGTTTAGAACCTTAGTCATGAAACCCTGGAAGTCCCTATTCCCCAAGCTCCTATCAAAATACGCAGCTCATGGCAAAAGCATCAGGGCCATGGCAGAATGAAAAGCCTCGTGGACAAGCAAATATGGCTTCCATACCACAAACCCGAAAGGCTGTACCTGTCAAGAGAAAGACGGAGAACAAATGGCCTTCAAAATCTCAAAGTGAAAAAGCAAAACCTTCTCTACTACTAGTTGAAGAATCATTTCTTCTCCCTATTCCCCCTCTTCCCACTTTGTATGATTTTATCCCAAGGTAGGTTCTTTTTCCTGAGGGGGGTCAATACATAGCTATTAGAGTAATTCAAAACCTATCCAACATGGGTGAGGACATTAAAAGCCCCATAGTTGTTTAACAAAGGTGAAGACTCTAAAATCCCCACTCAACAGTCCATGCAAGGTAAAGACCTTAAAGATCCCCTAAAATCGTCCAACAAGAGTTATGACATTAAAAGGTCATCGATTACGTCCAATGAGAGTGAAGATGTTAAAAGCCTCTTCGAGTCCAATTCAGGTGATGACCTCAAAAGCTACCTGATTCGGTCCAATTTAAGTGACGAGCGCAGCTCGAGAATTTTAAGAGGAAGCACGACCACCCCCAAGGGCTGGATTTAAGAACAGAAATAATCAGGGCACTATCAAGACTCAGAGGAATTTTCAAAGTGATATAAGGGGCAATCGTCGCTCATTCTACCCTTATTGTGGTCGAAGTAACCATAAGGCAGCCGAGTGCTTCAGGAAGAGAGGGCATGTTTTAGATGCAACAAGCCAGGCCATTTAGTGAAGGATTGCCCGGTGACGGGACCAAAGGACTGGCCAAGGACTCAAGGTTGAGCTTTCACCCTGACAAAGCAAGAGGCTAAGGCGTCGACCTCTGTTATTTGAGGTACGCTTTCTGTTTGCGCACCTGAATGTTAAACCTGCACAACTTGATTGGACTTTGGTAGTATGTACACCTATGGGAGAAGCTATAGAAACTGACATAGTGTATAACATTATGGGGTTGTGCCTGAGAGGCATATGTTACCTATAGACTTAATACTCCTAGACATTCAAGATTTTGATATCATTTTGGGCATGGATTGGTTATCCACACACCACGCTACAATGAGCTTCCATGATAAGACTGTAACTTTTAAATGCCCGAACCAACCTGAACTGAGTTTTATGTGTATCAAGGATGTTTCCCCTCTACATATCATCTCAGCCCTGTGGGCTTCTCGCCTATTGGCCAAAATATGTATGGGATACTTGTGGTGAGAGAATATTCAGAGGTCTTCCCTTAAGAGTTAACCTCTCTGCTCCCATTAAGGGATGTAAAGTTTGAAATAGAGGTAGCCCCTGGTATTGCTCCCATTTCTAAAGCCCCTTACAAGATGGCCATAGCCTAGTTAAAAGAACTGAAAGAGCAATTGCAGGAACTATTGGATAAGGGGTTCATCCGACCTAATGTATCACCATGGGGCGCACCAGTCCTGTTTGTAAAGAAGAAGGATGGGTCTTTGAGGCTATGTATTGATTATAGACAGCTGAATCAGGTGACGGTGAAGAATAAGTGCCCCTTGCCTAGAATTCATGACTTGTTTGATCAACTTTAAGGGGCCCAAGTATTTTCTAAGATTGACCTCCGGTCGAACTACCATCAATTGCAGGTTAAGGAAGAGGATGTTTCCAAAACCGTATTCAGGACCCAATATGGTCATTACGAATTTTTGGTGATGCCATTTGGGTTAACCAATGCACCAGCTGTCTTAATGGATTTGATGAATCGAGTTTTTAGACCTTTCCTTGATGACTTCATGATGGTTTTTATTAATGACATTTTGGTGTATTTGAAGAATATGACTGAACATGAACAGCATCTAAGAATGGTCCTCTAGACCTTAAAGTTTGAGAAGTTATATGCCAAGTTAAGTAAGAGTGAATTTTGGCTCCCGAGCATGGCTTTCCTCGAGCATATTGTTTTCAAGGATGGGGTTACAGTTGACCCTTATAAAATCGAGGTTGTGCTTAAATGGGGAAGTCCACAGCTTTTTGGGACTAGCAGCTTATTACAGACGAGTTGTGGAAGGTTTCTCAAAGTAGCACTTCCCCTTACCCGCCTAACCCATAAGGAAGTAAAGGTTGTGTTGTCAGATGCCTGTGAGCAAAGCTTTCAAGAGCTGAAGACGAGACTGACTACGGCCCCGATACTGACTTTACCTGAAGGAAATGAAGATTTTGTAGCATATACTGATGCCTCACACAAAGGGCTTGGATGTGTGTTGATGTAGCGAGGCAAGGTCATAGCCTATGCCTCAGACAATTAAAGCCATATGAGCAAAATTATCCCATTCATGATTTGGAGCTTGCGGCAGTAGTTTTCGCCCTGAAAATTTGGAGGCATTATCTATATGGGACCCAGTTTAAAGTGTTCACTAACCATAAGAGCCTTAAGTATTTGTTTTCTCAAAACGAGTTGAACATGAGGCAAAGAAGATGGATGAACTTATTAAATGACTATAGCTATAGCATCAACTACCACCCGGGAAAGACAAATGTTGTAGCAAACTCCTTGAGTAGGAGGCATGTGGTATCAGTGGCTCACATGATGGTCCGAGAGATGAAATTATTGGAAAATGCAATAGAATGACACCCGACTCAACCCCTTAGTGATGAGGTAGGAATGATTTCATGTATAAGGGTAGGGGCTCAGCTCTTTCAGCAGATCCGAGTGACACAAAAAGGAGATCCTCAACGCATGAAGATTCTCGAGGAAATGAAATTGGAAAGAAAAGAGGACTGCGCTGTAGGCAGTGATGAATTGTTGAGATTTAAAGGTCGGATATGTGTTCCGAATGAAGAAAATGTAAAAAGGGCTATTCTAGAAAAAGCACACCACTCCCGTTATATGGTGCACCCAAGAAGCACAAAAATATATCAAGACTTGAAAAGGGTCTTCTGGTGGAATGATATGAAGAAGGAAGTGGCACAGTTTGTCTCTAAGTGCTTGACATGTCAGCAAGTGATAAGAAACATGTCGGTCTGTTACAGCCCTTACCCGTGCCAGAGTGGAAGTGGGAACACATCACCATGGACTTTGTATCTGGCCTGCCTAGATCAGGCATTGGGCACGATAGTGTTTGGGTCATTGTGGACCGATTAACTAAAGATGCTCATTTCTTACTGATCTGCACCACATATATCATGGATAAACTGGCACAACTATATATCAAAGAGAGAGTGAGACTGCATGGACTACCTATTAGTATTGTGTCCGATAGGGACACTCTAGATTTACTTCAAGGTTTAGTCTGCAGTCGGCTTTGGGACCAAACTCACTTTTAATACTACTTTCCATCCCCAAACTGATGACCAGTCGGAAAGGACTATTCAGACCCTGGAAGATATATTGAGGGCTTGTATTGCAGATTTCAAAGGAAATTGGGATGATCATCTGCCTCTGATAGAGTTTGCTTAGAACAACAGTTTTCAGGCTAGTAGCTAGATGGGACCTTTCGAGGCACTATATGAGAGGAAGTGCATATCACCCATATGTTGGGATGAAGTCGGTGAAAAGAGACTATTAGGGCCATAGATTGTTCAGATAACATCAGAAAAGATTGCTTTAATTCGGGAAAGGCTCAAACCAGCCCAGAGTCGGCATAAGAGTTATGCCGACAATCAAATAAGAGATCTCGAATTTGAAGTGGGTGATCGAGTCTTTTTGAAAGTGTCGTCAACTAAGGGCATTATGAGAGTTGGCAACAAGGGAAAACTTAGTCCACGATTTATCGAATTTGAAATCTTAGAAAGAGTCGGAGCCATGACATATCATGTCAGTAGGGCTGCATGGGGGGTAGGTATGTGGATAACAATCTGACTTCCTCGGGATAAATATAGCTAAGGCTATACACATGCGAAGAGATGTAGATGAAGGATGTAACCCTACGAAGAGTAGTAAATGGGAGAGGCTTCATTGGGGATTAGGAGGGCCAGTGTGACTCCACGGGGATGATGAATATCAGTGTGCACGGAACTCTGACAAGTCAGAGCACGAATGAACCCCACCGTGGGTTGAAGGAAGGATGACACTAACTCTTTGGAGATGATGGGATGAGTACGACCCTTACATGCATCTAACCCCATTGGGGGTCTAGTTGGAGTTATGCGTATGGACCATTCGGCGCGCTGCGCATTACAGCTTTAGGGTCTTGTAGCACGAACCATGGCTATGCAATTTAAAGTCATACAGCTAGGACCATGCAATTTGCGGTTGTGCAACTAGACCTCCGCTATTGTTTAGGGTCGTATAGTTTGGACCATGGTGCTAAGCCTTTTAACGTCATGCAACCAGGACGTGCACTATGATTTAAGGTCACACAGCTGGACCATGGTCGTAAGTTTAAAGTCATGTGACAAGGACTTTGCAGTTTGAGGTCATACAACTAGACCTCCATTATAGTTTAAGGTCATGTAGTTTGGACTGTGGTGATACAGTTTCGAGTTGTGAGACAAGGACTATGACTATGCAGTTTAGGGTCATGCAGCATGAACCGTGGCTGTGCAGTTTAAGGTCATGCGGCACAGACCGAGGCTGTGCAATTTAAGGTCATGCAGCACATACCGTGGCTGTGCAGTTTAAGGTCATGCAGCATGGACCGTGGCAATGCAGTTTGAGGTCATGCGGCACAGACCGTGGCTGTGCAGTTTAAGGTCATGGAGCACAGAGGCGTAGTGAGAGAAGCAACTCCATGAGGAATAGAGTCATATCCAGAAACTGGGCTCGCTGTGGAGCGAGATTGTGGTGCTGAGAATGAACTTTCCGAGGATGTGGGAAGATGGACCGAAGGGGAGTGCCGAGGTATGCACGTGGCACTAAGTGTGGGGTAGCCCATGCATCAATAAGCCTAGGCAATGCATTGAGTCCCTTGGCGAAGCTTGCAGCAGTAGCTTATAGCAAATCGCGCGGTGTTAACTCTTTGATGAGGTTCTCGATAATAACCTCTTGACGAAACACTCGGTGAAGGTCTTGACGAGGTGCACAGCGATGATCCCCTAAACGAGGCACGCGGTGACAACCCGTGGAGGGAGCATGCGGTGATGACCCCAGGAGGGAGCACGAGGTGATGACCCCAGGATGAAGTGCTCGGTGAAAGCCTTGATGGGGCGCGAGGCACTAGCCTCCTGACGCGAGGCACATGGCGATGATACTTCGGGTCTGGGGCTTGGCCTACTCGGTCTGGTCTTATCGCCATCATGAGCTGGGGACTGGAGTAGCATTCTGAGTTTGTCGGAGTTAGTCCTCGGCAATGCGGGGTATAAAAGGGGGAGAAACCCCACATTACTGTTTTACCGAAGGGTAAAACAGTAGAAGGGCTTTTTAAAGAGAGAGAGAGAAAGACAAAGCTCCTGGCGAGGGTTTTTTGGCGAGCACTTCCTAGCCAAGACTTGCAGGGATAGGTCCTTAGGGATTTTTCTGACAAACTTCAGGAGGTATGAAGCTTTGCAGCATGATTGCGAAGATTTTTTAGCAAGTGTCGAGGTTTTCTGAGCAAGGAAGAGGGTCTCTCGGGGGCTTGGCAGAATTTGTAAAGGTGCCTTGCCGGAGTTCGAGTGCTTCTTCGGTCATTCTGCTATTGAAGGGGAGGTCGCAGAGAGTTCAGAGGGCTCTATCAGCTCTTTGGTGTTTGGAGGAGGAGAAGGGGTTTCATTGAGCTCACCGAAAACTTAGTGGAATTTCGATGAGCTTTGGTGAACTGTTGAAGTGGAAAAACCGGGGCAACGGGCAATCCACAGGGTCTCAGGGAAGTCTTCTGGAGATTTCCAGTGGTTTTTCGCCAACTCCAGGAACGAGCAGCAGGCAGGGAAGGGGTTTTTTTTTATGTTTTCCATGATATTTCCAGCCATCGGAAAAGGGGAAAAACAGGGCCAGATGGGAGGTTCCCTTTGGGCATAAAAGTGTTTCTGACCAGGAGAAGCCATGTCAGTAGGGGAAAGAACAGGGCCTGGTAGAGATTCCTAGGGGTTGGAGGTGTGTTTCCTGCGAATACCCAAAGGATTGCGGGGAGGGTGAAAGGTCGCAAGAAGGTGGATCGTCAGCGAGGGGTGACGATTGAGGGAACCGAAGAGGGGTCAATGCCCCCAGGAGGGAACTGGGGTGCTTCAAAGTCACACATGTCGTATGCGGGCACCGCCTTTGTACGTCCTTGGGTCATACGCAGTGATAGCCACATTTGGGGATATGAGGCTCGCGGCGATAGTCTCGCGCGGCGTTAGCCTTCCCGTGTTTATGATAGGATGCGGCATTGGGTTGCGCACGGTGATGACTTCTGACGGCGATGTCTTGCGGGGGTCAAAAGTGCTGGCAAGCGGGGAGGCCTTGTCGTCCCGGTGTGTTGGGAGTCAAGTCCTCCAGCACAACCGTGAAGTCCATATTGTTCTGTGGAAGGGCGTCCACTATGAACAACGTATGCTCTCCATCGTAGGCCAGTTCCTTGCCAGAGAAGTCTGCCTTGTATATTTGATATACTCGTCAGATGAGTTCATGGGGCAGGCACTTCTTTGATGAGTTTGTTTCTTCTATATGGGGACGACTTTCTCTTAGCCTGTAACCATCCTCTTATCCTCAGATGCAAGAGCAATGTCGTTGGTTTTGGTTTGTAACCGTCCTCTTATCCTCAGATGTGAGAGCTTTACAACTTCCTTGATAATGGGCCTTCATTGTAACTTGCAACTTTTTCTAATTCAATGAAAGAAATGAATTTCCTTTGAGTTTGCTTGATGTTTCTCATCTTCATTCCTATTGTTTTGTTTCTCACACCGCACTTTATTGCCATGTTAGGGATAATACTTCTTTAAATATCGCCCATTGATAGGGAGCATCGCCTCTTCTCCATCAGAGTTCATCAGTACATGGGCCCCACTCAGTGTAACCTTCTTGATTACGAATGGACCCTCCCACTTAGGTTCAAACTTTTCTTTGCGGCGCCTATGCATGACGATCGATCTCTTGACTGCTAGGACTAGGTGCCCACGAGCGAATGAACAAACCTTGACAGACTTGTCAAAGGCTCTCTTGATTCTTCCTTGATTGAGCTCTAGGTGGGTTCGAGACTTACTCAGGCTGGCTTGTGTGGGGCGCCCTCTTAGATCACGAAGAAAGCCCCCCAACTGCTTGAGCTGGTTCGGAATTGCCTCCCTTGATATGTAATCCTCCTGTTTTTCTACACAACACTTTTATGGTTAATTTGTAAGACAAGTGGGTCGAAAATACCCACTCTTGTCTTAGGGTAATGCACGTTCATGGCAGAGGTGATGAAGGGCAAGGTTAGATGAAAGATAGAAAGGATAAGAGAACTCGACAGAGGGGTGAGACTAGCATAACGGCCAGAAGTTTCCGACTCGGAGTGGTAGCAAGACGGGCATGCTTCAAGGTCCAGCACGACAGCAATACTACTTGAAACCGAGGTCGGCATGATGGTGCTAATCTAAGCCTACCCTCAGTCAAGTGAGAAGAGAAAGGGGTGAAGAGAAGAGGGCGAGGCGGTAAGTCCAGATGTCAATAAGCATCGCGGTTTACAACGCGAGGAGGCGACACATCCTTTGTGGATGGCGATTTCTCCTAACAAGGTGCACATCGATGGGTTCTCTTAGGTTGCATGGCGATAGGCATGGGACGCAGGGAGAATAACGATAAGCACCAGACACACGGAGGAAGCTCGCGGACGGCGATGGGTGTTTTCAGGGCCTCTAGCGGGCGGTGATAGGTATCGTCGTCTACGATAGATGTGCAGCAAAGGAAGACTACTGTAGGCGACAACACACTTCGCCATCTAGGTTCTTCACCAAGAAGCCAAAGCTACGTCTGTGAGAGGTAATGGGCAGCGCCGTCTACAGACTTCATTGAGAGAAAAAGACATACGAGAAAGAGGGTAAGAAGACTCGCGCATGGTGCTATCATTGCCATGCGCGACCAATGAGACCAAGGGAGAGGCATGCACGGCATTGCCACTGTCGTGCACGACTTCTGCGAGGGACTCAGACGAAGAAGAGGGAGAAGAAAGGGGAGAAGGGAGAGAGGGGAAGAAAAGAAAAAGAAGAGAGAGAAGATTTACTTCAACCCTAGGGGTACCGATCAAAAGTTTCTCTCACCTCATCCTCTCTCTCAAGTGTAACGTCACAATGGTAAGAAAGAGAAACTTGTATTAAGTGAAAATTCTCTCTTGTGTGTGTATGTGTCTGCCTCTTCTTTATTTTCAGCGTACAATGATGGTACGTATATATAAAAGTGTGCCCCAAACATGGGTGGATGATCAAAAGTAACCCTAATTGTTGGAAATTAAGATTAAGTTGAATTAAAAAATAGGGTGAAAATGATAGATTTGCCCCTTCCTAACAAGATGTGAAATTCCATAACAGTTCCTATGTTGCCTAGAATTTGTGTGTTCCTGCATGGCTAAACCGAGGTCGTTCTGATGCCCGGTTGATCGTAAGATGATCGTTTTCTTGTAGGGCTCAGCACGGCGATCGATTTGATATCGACTTCGAGCCATGGATCGTGCTTTTGGTGCACGATCATATGACTTGAAATTTGAATAGATCTTGAAACTTTGGATCGATAGTGTGTTTGTTTCTTGATGTTTTTATGTGTTTTCTTCGCCGAATCACACTGAGCATGCCGCTACGATCACGCGGCACCAAACGCAACTCGATTTCGTGCCCGAATGAAGATTTTGCAAGTTTGGAATTTTGGTCGGAATCAAGGATTCCGGCTATGAAATTTGCAGTCTATTCATCGGCTTTGTTTGCAGAATCCGACTGTTCATCATGTACAAGGCTCGGGTCAGAGATGGCCCAATGCCTTATGCCCATAAGGTCTCGGGCACGACGCCACTCGAGTGAGGCACGACACTGTTAAATTTCCTATACTTTTTTCACGGATAAGCAATTTCTCTCTAGCTTTTCTTCGCACTCGGGTATCGTCACGAGGAGTGCTACATAGCGAATCGCTCGTCTTGACTAAACGAATATGCTCACCAAATTTGAGCAAGATCCGACGTGGGACGGCCGAGATATGAGCGTTAAAAGTCACTGGTCGTGACAGTCTCTTTAATGGTGTAGTGTTGCAGGGTGGCCACAAGGGAATAGCATGTGGCTCCTCCTGTTTCACTCTTTCTCCTACAACTTCTTCCTGAAGTGTCCGTTTGAGCTGAAACTTGAGCCCTGAGGGTTTTCGACCGTATCAGAGCCAATTGTGGTGGTCCCACAGCAATTTCAGATACTGAAAAAATGTAACTCTAGTTATAGGGGTTCGTTGCAGGGTGCTAGAGGCCAATTCTGTCGGAACTGTTTCTTAGTCTGCACTGCATTAGACATGTCGGAATGCGATGAAACTTGGGAAGAGACTCTTGAGAGACCTCATGAAGATCTTGGCCAGTTTTGGGGTTGTTCTAAGACTGTCGAAATTTCCACTACTTGCTAGGCCTTTATTGACCGGGGGCCCATGTTGATGAGAAATACCTTCCAACACATGTCACTATCTCAACTGCACAACATATTTCAAATGGAATGTCTCCATTCTAGTGAGCTTTTGAAGGGCCAAAATAGGTTCAAACGCTTTCCAACTACCTCCATTTGATAGATATGTGTTAGTGTAAAATTTGCTTTAGAACCGTCTCCAAATTTCCAATGGATCGAAAGTAACGACTCCGTTTATGATAGGACATCACTATCTGAAATTGCAGGAAATGTGAATTGTGATACTGAAATTTGGTACTATGATACTGAAAATGCGATACTGTGATACTGTTAATGTCATACTGTGATACTAATACTGTCATACTATGATACAGATACTGTCATACTGAGATACTGATACTATTGTACTGTGGTACTGAAACTATGACACTGACCACTACACAATGGGCCACCCATTGGTAGTGGGTACTGTTATATTGCTTTACACTATGATACTCATACTGTAAGCCATACTGATGCTGACCATTACGCAAATGGGCCACCCATAGGTAGTGGGTACTGTGATATTGCTTTATACTGTGTTATAATGTGACACTGACCACTACGCAATGGGATACCCATTGGTAGTTAGATATTGTTATGTCGGCAATTGATTGACTTGACCTCGACACTAATGATAGAACTAGGGTCGGGAGGTGAAATTGGATAATAGGGTGGGTCGCTCCCCCCCAAATGTTATGGGCACTACGTATTGGAATACTCAATGGTAGTGTAACGCTATCTCGCCAGAAGGGCATAATGAGAGGGTCGAAGGCCACTGCCTATCGAAAACCCCAAAGCACACTGGGGGCGTGCGTGTGTATGTGAGGACATTATGAAGTGGGACACCCACTTGTCATTGTCCTTCCTCTTGAATGAAGGTCGAGGTTCAAGCTACAGGATTGGCTTGACTTGACTTGATCGATGGAACTTTTATTTCAAGAGTAGGCTTCTCTAGCTTTTATTGTGTGAAACTGTAATCTGTCAGCTTTACTGTTCTGTTTAAGATGAAATGATTTATGACTTATGCATTGTATGTTCCTGATAAATTGACTGCATTTATTCTTATACTGTTAAAGTACTGAAGGGAAAAATAGAGAAAATTTTCTTAATATCTCTATAAATTAGTGAGCACTATCATCTGTTATCACCATTTATAAAGTTGGAATGTAATGGTGAAGATTTGCTTACTGGGCTGTTAGCTCATTCCGTTTCATTCCCATGATTGTAAAGTGATAGCCTTTGACCTGAAGACCAAGTAGCTGATCTGTGTGTTGGGCAGGTGAATCTTGAAGTCTAGTGGAGTTGCTTAGAAGCTTTTTATAGTATGTATTGGTGGCTATGCCACTATGATGTTTCATGTAACTCTGTAATTTTTGTTGGACAATAGTGCCTTAAATCGATTGTAAAGAATTTTGGTGAATGAATGTGTAAATGGATATGACTTTGCTTTGAATTTAAGTGTTGTCTTGATGAATGGATTTTAGTTTTATTTTGTGGTTTGCTCTTGATTCCGTCTCTATATGTGTTGGGCCACTCGCACCTGATTGGCGTTCTCCATCTCATGTCGCGGTCCCACACTCTACCACCCTCTGGCATGTATGGTGTGGGGTCAAGGGGTGGGGTTGTGACAGTAGTAAGGCAGAAGAAGGGGTTCTCCTCTTGAGAGGAAGAATATTTACTGCTCTTTTCTTCTTTGCTATTAAGTCGATCTTTCAGCATCCTGGTCTCCTGACCCCATATCCGGGGTTGACTGTTATTTCCCTTATGGCCAAGTAGAACTGCCCCCAAGCGAAGACGAGCAAATATATGCACACATTTGACCTACGATTGGGTCGTTGATTGTGTGCTCTTTGAGGGATGGCATTTGAGCTGCCCCGAGGTGAGTGAATAGTATGCAATGCAATTGGAGTGGTTTAAGAGCCACTCTTGATAGTGGGTCTAGGTTCCAAGAGACCCAAAGTGTGCGAGAGACTCGGGTGGCCTTTTTCTTACCTCGAGATGATGAGTCAATGGCTAGGCCGTTTGGTGTAGTGGGTGTGAAAGTGTGTCAATTGACCTTGTGGTCCTTCGACTGAGATGGGCCAGCGATTGAACCGTCGGTTTAGGGTGTGTGAGATGCGATGCCGAGACGGGTGGCACGTGTGTGGAAAGAAGAGTTGAGGGTGACCTTCTTAGAACCCACAGAAGCAACGGCTTTAGAAGAGCTGATTGCGAGAAAAGGGGGAGTGGCTTTAAGGCCACTCTTAGACATGAGATGGGTGAAAGGTCCACCAGTAGCTAGGTGAGTGGTTTTAGAACCACCTATGCATTTGGTGACAACGAACTGACCATTGGTGCTGGTAGAGGGGGAGTACGAAGTTTGAGGGCCCCTTCTCACCTCAGGTTGGGCTGTAGCCCAAGTGCAAGCAGTTTGGTCGCTTCGCAAAAGGTGAGGACCACGTGCGTATGTGCACGTGTGCTTATACTGCAGATAGAAAGCAACAAAAAGAGAAATTTTAATCAACAAAGAAGGGCTTGAACACCTACCTTGCCGTTTTGGGTTCGGGGGACGCATCCAGGCGATTCACCCTCTTATATCATTTTGAAAGCCCTTTGGTTATCCTTGTAGCGTGGTTTGAATTCGACTCCCTTGCTTCCCTGTGCAACACTTGGATTCATATACTAAAAATAGCCTTCAGGGTATATGTGAGTGAGAGTGTGTGAGTGTGAGTGAGAGTGTCATATGAGTGTGTAATGTAAGTGTGTGTGATGCAAGTGTGTGAGTGAGTGTGTGAGAGGTTTATGGGATAAATTGAGCAGGGGCTCAATTTAAAAACATGATTATCCCCATGGAGTTGTACCAAACATACTCTGCTCATTCAACTTTCATGAAACCCCATGGATAATATCATGCTTAGCGTACCATAAGAACCCTTGATGACATACCATCCCCAGTGGTCCATCAAATCCCAAAAGGATTATCACCTCCAATGAGCCATCACCTTGAAAGACTCACCATCCCCAGTGGACTACTACTAACCATATACACAGATGGACCACCCCAGTGGAGTTGCCAGTTGGTCGGGGCCTGGTTTTTTCCTCTCTTGGCGGAGAACTCAAACAACCGCGAAGGGCCTCACGCTCTTTGACGGTTTAGGCATGTGCATGTGCTCTTCTTAATGCGGATAGGAACCAACAACGAGAGAGATTTTATCGACAAGAGCGTGTTTGCGCCTACCTTGTCGTTTGGGGATTCAAGGATACGCCTGGGCAGTTGCCCTCTTAGAATAATTACGCAATCCTCCGGCTGTATGCTAGCATGGTTTGGACACGAAATCTCCTCAAACTTCAACGCGTCATCTCTTTCTTTTCCCTTGAAACTTGCAATGCGAATTCAAATGGCACTCTTCTATTATGGTTCACTCGAGTGGGGTTGGCTAGCAAAAGAAGAATGAAGAAGAAGGGATAACAAATACCCTTTTATCTGCTCAAACAATACAAAACTTGACGATCAAAGTAACTAAAGAATCGAAACTCTCTTAACTACCAACTCAGGATGACTCCACCCGAGTGAGTGAGAGCAAGAGCATTTATATCTCTTGCAACTCGACTTGACTATACGGAGAGGAAGTTAGAGTGGAAATCTAAGTGTTCAAACACTTACAATGTCTTTGAGAAGTATCAAGTCGAGTGTATGACAGATAGAAGGATACTTACCGATGCACAAAAAAGGGAAATGAGCAAATGATGTAAGGCAGAACTGTATCAGCGCAAAGGCTGAACATGAGTGTAAGCTCAAAGGGGACAAGAGGGTGGAAACGGCTGGAAGACAGAGCCGTAAGATGCTGGAGTTGCAAGTAGTTAGGGACTCATGTGCAGTAGGACGAAGAATAGGAAGAAAGGATGGAAGCACGCATTATGGCGGCTGGCTGAGAGAGAGAGACGGGGCCGTGAGGATTGCGGCTCCGAGGTTCACAGGTACACAATTATGAGAAAGAGACGGGTCCGTAGAGACGGCGGCTCCGAGGGTAACATGCATGTGGAGACGAAAATGAGACGGGGCCGATATGATTGCGGCTTCGTGATGAACGCGCACCCGAAGATGAGAGAGAGACGGGGTCGCAGAGACGGCGGCTCTGGGGTGAGCGTGCAGGCATAGATGAGCAAGAGAGACATCAGCTATGGGGTGAGCGTGCATGCAAAGACAAGCAGAAGAGATGGGGCTGCAGAGATGGTGGCTCTGGGGTGAGCATTCATGCGTAGATGAGCAGGAGAGATGGGGGCGCAGAGACGGTGGCTTTGGGGTGAGCATGCACACAAAGACGAGCAAGAGACACGAGGTCGTGGAGACGACGGCTCTGGGACTTACGCGCATGCTGGGACTAGCAGAAGGGAGAAAGGGAGAAGAGACAAGGCCGCAGGGACTGCAGCTTCGGGCTAAGGTGCTGCACAACAAAGAGAAGAGAGAACAGGATGAAAGACGGGACTGTGGCTCTAGGTTGTTGCACAGGGAAGAAGAGGTTAGAGAGAGAAAGAAGAAAGAAAGAGAGAGGAAAGAAGAGAGTGGAGGGATAGTTTTTCTATGTAGAAAAGTTTTTTCTCTCCTCACCGCTTGATCACACACACACTTAGAAACAAAAGCCCAAAAATAATAAGCAAATGCAACAAATGATCAAGCCTTCTTCAATTTATCTCAACTTTCTTCAACTGTTTACAAATGACTTGGGTTTCCTTATATAGAGAAACCACTAATCAAGGGTGGAATGCTCAAAAAGTATCCAAATTGTGGAAAATTACACTTAAATGGAATTAAAATAAAATCCCTTTTTTGGACATAATGACCAAAATACCCCTACATTCTTTTAAGTAAATGACAAAAACCATCCCTCCATGAGGGGCCTCTCTCCATGGCTAGACTTCGGGAGCTTTTTCAGATGCGTGCGGTGACAATTCGGACGATCAATCGTCGTAGAATCAATGTTTGATCTATCACGAAAAATGCCCTTTGATCATATTGAAATGGACTTTTCATGAAGGACTGAAAATTCGGCCAAGTCCATAAAGTTCGACCATCAATCCGATGTGATTCACGATGTTCCGAGTCTTCATTTGATCATGAATTAAAGAGCACATTGTCACAATTTTTTTGCACCAAATTTTATCCGATTTGGTTTTCATTTGAGCATATTCCAAATTTGGGAATTCACCGGACAAAAGGATTCAGGCAACCGAAAAATTTTTCCTTTTCAGCCTCAATATTGGCACTATCCGGCCTTCAATTGTATATAAAAATTATACCCTATTGTAGCCCTTTGCGATATGGTCGCAACAAACCCAAATTTGCGACGATCCAACACACCGATCTCAAGTTATGACTTCACGAAGTTTAGGATGTCTTCTTGTTTAAAATTCTGATTTTCATTGTTTCAGGCTCATCTTTTCTCGAGAAATTCTCTCGTCTCGGGCCATCTCACAATCTGTGCCATATGTCAAAACGACCAAGTCGTCGAGACTTAGCTCGTATCCAAATTTGAGTTTATTTCGACTCAAAACGAGCAAGTTATGAGCATTTGAAAATCATCTCAAAATGGGAAAACACAGTTTCCATATGGATACTGGTTCACCGAGGCTGCACTGCAATAGTGTAAAACCTACCATTTATGGTAAGTTGGCCCTATAATAGTCTTGAAATGTCCAATTGAGCCCAAATTTGGTCCCTGAGAGCTTTTCGACGTTCCAGATCTAATGGCAGTGGTCTGGTACTGTTTTGTAGCCCTAAAATAGGGCTATAATTAGATGGTTCCTTTTTAACATGATAGGAATAGGATTTATGAACCGAGTTTCATCCTGATCATATAAAAACATATCGGAATGCGACGAAAATTTGTGACCATTATTCGTTATCTCAAATTATCATTTTCATGCCTTTTGAAGCTGTTCCAATACTTTTCAGAGGTTGCTCAGTTTTAGGCTTATTTTGTAATATTTCAGTGGTCTGGCAGTGTCTTGGGTACTAGCAGGACCAGGTTGTTACTGGTTCTCTTCTCGTCCTGACTTCTCATGTAATCCCAGGCATGCGCGATCGCACAGCCCCATCAAAATACTCCATCTCTCCTTCAACTCCTCATGAGAGCTCGGGCACGCATAAACGCGCAGCCCCATCGAAAAAAAGAAGTTTTCTCTCTCTCTCAACTCCCCATGCAAGTTCATGGGCACGCACAAACTCACGGCTCCGTTCAAACATTTTCTATTCTTCTGTCTCGAACTGTCAAGCACTCTTGGGCACACACATACGTGTGGCCCTATCAAATTCATCTTATTTCCCTCTCATTGGTTAAAGGTTCAGGTCCGCACTTAAACCTGAGCTCCTATCTATTGAGTCCATTGTCATTTCTCCTCTTATGCATTTAAACACATGGATTCATTCGCAGACCCACACAAGCCTTTGGATTAGCCATGGGCTTAGCACACTCTTGTGCATGATAACACTTGGAAGACAAGCGAGCCACTCCCTGTACTAGCTGCACACACTGACCCCTCAGTGGGTAACCTTTGGCCAAAGTGAAGCCCATAACCCTGAGCTCATTAGCCCCTTATTCAAGACTTCTGATTTCAAGCCATGAGCTTTCTAAGTCCGGTACAACCTTGGATCAAGCCAACCAATTTTGAGAAACCCTAAAGACAATTTTCCCCAATGGAGTCGCCAGTTGGTTGGGCCTAATTTCTCGTCGTACTGGGTCGGCACAGATATGGGTGTGACCCGATCGGAGGAATCCTCTCTCAAACAACTATGGGGCCCATGCACGTGTACGCACATGTGCTTGTGGTGTGGATAGGAACCAACAAAGAGAGTGATTCTAATCGACAATGAAGGGCTTGAGCACCTACCTTATTGTGTTGGGTTCAAGGGATGCATCGGGGCAATTCGCCATCTTAGATCATCTCGAGAGCCCTCCGGTTGTCCTTGCAACGTGGTTTGAATTTGGCTCCCTTGTTTTTTTGTGCTGCACTTAGATCCACACACTAAAAATGGCCTGCAAGGTATACTTTTTGGGGTCTCCTCCTATTGGTAATATGATAAATTTGGAGTCTAAACTAAGGGTTAGAGGGGTAATGGATGCATATTCAAGATAATGTAGGTGCAAATGGGTGAAGTGTGAGTGAAAGTGTGTAAAAGGGGTGCCTAAGAGAGTGGAGATAGGAGTGTGTGGTATGCCAGTGTGTGAGTGTGAGTATGAGTGTAAGTGTGAGTGTGAGGGTGAGAGTGTGTGATATCTGAGTGTGAGGGTGAGAGTGAGAGTGTCTGTGATTGTAAGAGTGTGTGATACAAGCATGTGTGATTGTGAGAGTGTGAGCGTGAGTGTGTGTGATTGTGAGTGTGTGAGTGAGTATGAGTGTATGAGTGAGAGTGTGTAATGTAAGTATGTGAGTGTGTGTGATGCAAGTTTATGAGTGAGTGTGTGTGAGGTTTACGTGTAAAAAAGAGAGGCTTGAGAGAGAGAATGAGAGAAATGTGGCGTGAGGAAGAGGGGAGAGAAGTATGTGAGGGAAAAAAGAGAGAAATACATGAGGGAGAGGAGAGAAATTCAAAGGATAGGGAAAGCTAAAAGAGATAAAGATGATTTATTGGGAAACTTGAAAGAGATAGAAACGCTTGGGAGAATTGAGAGATTTGTAGTGCATGGGATAATGAGAAGGAGAGAAAATAGTGACGTGATGGATCAAGAGAGGGGGTGAGATTTGGAGAGAAAGAGAGAAAATTCAGGGAGAGAGGTGCAGTTTATAAGAAGAGAGTGAGAGAGTTCAGAAGTGTGTGTAAGAGAGAGAGAAAATTTAGGGAGAAAGGTGCAGTTTATAAGAAGAGAGTGAGAGAGTTGAGAAGTGCATGTAAGAGAGAGAGTTTGGGAGAAAAAGGGGGAGAAAAGAGTTGCATGGAGGAGAGAGAGAAAGAGGGAGATACGTACGTGTAGGAGAGAGAGATTTAAGAGATTGAGATGGGGATAAAAAATTTGCGTGGAGGGCGGAGGGAGAGGGAGATAAGTACGTATAGGAGAGAGAGTTTTTAAGAGAGAAAGGGGGAAGAAAGAGTTGCGTGGGAGGTTTGCTGGAGCCACTGTCAAGCACGGCTCCGGGTTTATCAACAGATAAGAGATAAGGAGAGGGAAAAAAAAAGGATGGTGTGGGAGGTTTCCTAGACCCGCCCTTAGGCACCACCATGGGTTATGAAAGGATAGGGAACAGAAGCAAAACGAGAGAAGAAAGTAGGGGCCGCGGGTTGCTGCGGCCCCAGGTAACGTAGTAAAGTTGATGAGGCCATGGGTTGCTGCGGCCCTGGCATACAACACAATAAAGGAAAGTGGGAATGGGGAAATGCAATGAAGTTGGCTTTGGGAGGGCGTGGGAAGGAGAGGGAGAGAAGAAAGAAGTGGGGAGTGGGAAGGAGAGGGGAGAGAAGAAAGAAGAGGGAAAAGGGGGAGATGGGGTCGCACGTTTCTGCGGCTGTGTGTGCGTGTAGAGAAAATGGGGTAGAGAGAGAAAGAAATAAGAGAGAAAAGGGGGAGATGTGGCCACAGGTTGCTGCGGCTCGGGTGCGTACGTGTCGGAAAAGTGGGGTAGAGAGAGAAAGAAAGAAAAGAGGGAGGGGAGAAGAGAGAGAATGAGCTTGGGGTGTAAGGGGTAGTTTCTCTCAACCAAAAAATTATCTCTCCTCTTCACTTGATCTAGAACTTAGAAGCAAAGAAAAATAAATAAACTAAGAAATTGCACTCAAATGCTCAAGGTTTCATAAAATGATCAAGCCTTTTTACCCCATTACAAATGACTTGGGTTTCCTTATATAGAGCAACCACTAAACAAGGGTGAATGCTAAAAAAGTATGCAAATTGTGGAAAAATACAATTAAATGGAAGTAAAATAAAATCCCGTTTTTAGACATAATAACCAAAATACCCCTTAGATATTTTGAGCAAATGACAAAACCATCCCTCCATGAGGGGCTTATTACGATGGCTAGACTTCAGAAGCTTTTTCGGACGCGTGCGATGATAATTCGGGTGGACAATTATCATAGAATCGATGCTTGATCTGTAACAAACATTTTGATGCACTTTGAACGTCTTGAAACAGACTTTTCATGAAGGACCAAAAACCCCTCCAAGTCCATAAACTTTGACCACCCATCTGGTGCAATTCATGACGTTCTGTGTCCTAGTTTTGATCACAAATTAAAGAGGACATCGTCACAATCGTTTTGCACTAAATTTTGTCTGATTTGGTTGCCGTTTGAGCATATTTCAAATTTGAGAAGTCGCTGGAAAATGGAATTTCGACAACTGGAAAATACTGCATTTTTCAACCTCAAAATTTGAACTATTCATCCTCCAATTGTTTCAAAAAACTATACCAAATCATAGCCCTTCGCGATACGGTCGCAACGGACCTATATTTGTGACGATCTGACATCAGGATCTCAAGTTATGACTTCACGAAGTTTGGGATGTCTCCTTGTATGAAATCTCCTTTTTAAGCTTTCGAGCTCATTTTCTCTCTGAAAATTCTATAGTTTTGGGCCATTTCATGATGTGTGACATATGAAAAAATGACTGTGTCATTGAGTCCTAGCTTGTGTCCAAATTTAAGCTTGTTTCAACTCAAAACGAGTAAACTATGAGCATTTGAAAAGCATCCCGAAATTGGAAAACACCATGTTGATTGTGCTCATCACTGTGATTGAGCAATGTCTAAGCTTGCCAAGGCACCATCTTTTCTTGTCTAATGCATATGAGCATTTTTTATTAAGGCACTGTCTTCCACAGTGTTGTGTCAGTGACTGACTGTCACGCCTTTCATAGGCCAGCATTTGAGCCTTTTGGATGAGCATCATCCTTGTCGTATGACTCATTACGAGCACCCCTTTGCTTATGAGTTCAGGTGTCATTGAGCATGGCCACTCCATTGTGTCTTTTGATGCACAATTGCATTGTCTGCCATGTGAGCAGTGGCAGGTTTATTGCAACATATTGTTGTTCGTCAAGAAAATCCTATCACAATTTTGTAGATCTTGTGATCTTTGATACATGACGGGGTGTCATGGGTTTTTCTTGATTGAGCTGAGCATTTCTGTAATAGGAAAAGGGAGCTCTTTAGCATCTCTTTGTCGCGATGGGCATTTGGTCCTCGGACTCCTGACTTCTTAGAATCTCCCGGGTGCTTTGGATTAGCCAAACACCTTCTTTGCCGACCCTTAGCATATAGGGGAGATACTGTCAAAATGTTTGCAAAATTTATGGTGCTCTTCTCTACTTGTTTTGTAGATAAGGCAGAATTGCCACATCAAGAGCTAAGCAATGATGCACAGTCTCTTTTGAAGAAGCCACTTGTTCAAATTTGTAGCCCAAAAATCCAGCATGCTTGTGAGGAGAAAGTTGTTTTGGCTCAGGTATTTGACTTCACAACCCGTACTAGAAATCGCACGTCAGGGCTACGACTGTTGATGGAGGATATAGCTATATCACCTCACTGCCATAATGACAGATGGGCCAAATTTTATCAACGATGCACAGAGAGTGAGAAATGGTCAGAATTAGCCCAACGTTATGAGGAGAACTAGTTTCATCAAGTGAAGTTGAGCAAGCTTGGTGTCTTTGTAAACGAAGCGCAAGCAATTGCTGAACATCTTAGCTTAAAGGTGGCAAAAATAGAAGATCGTATGCAAGCATCCCATAAGTAATGATGGATGGAGGTGTTTCGTGAGGTGCTTAGAGATCTTTGAGGGTGTCCGACCTAGTTACCTTCTGCCTTCATCTTTTACAAAGTCCCAGGTTATAACATGTGACTTTCTTTCCGCTTCTTTGACTAGTCTCATAAGAATACTTTTGCTCTTATTCTGTATCTTGAGACTGTAAATCTGTAACCTGTAACCTTGACTTTTCCATGAAATGACTGCTCTCTTTATTTTTGTCACTGACTTATATGCTTCTTCTTCATGGTTTGCTCTTTTTCTTCCCTCTCTTGCGATCAACCATTGTCTCCTTCGAAAGGGGTGAGAGGTGAGCCTGGAGATTTTCTTTGCACAAAGACATGCGTGCTCTCCGGTATATGTGACTTGAGTGCCCTCTCGGGTTTTCATCCAAGCCCTTGGGGTATGTGTCATTTCTGGTTTTCAGAAGAACCCCGTATTCATTTTTTTATGGCTCTTTTGCCTATGGCTTCTACAGCATTTTTGCCATTTTTTCTTTCTCTTTTTTCTTTTCTTTAACGCTCTTACTCATGACACCCTTGCGGGTTTTCGTGGTGTCCATCTTTCTTATGGAAGCAGTTTTAAGGTCATGCCACCGTGTTCATAGAGTTGATGTATTTTATGGCTACCCACCAAGACCAAGTGAAGGTAGTTTTAGGGTCATGCCTTCTAGACCATAGAGTCAGTGTGTTTTAAGGTCATCCACCAAGATCGAGCGAAGGAAGTTTTAGGGTCATGCCTTCATGATCATAGAATCGGGATGTTTTAAGGTCATCCACCAAGACCGAGCGAAGGCAGTTTTTAGGGTCATGCCTTGGCAATTTTACGGTCATGCCTTCAAGACCGTATGTGATGCAGTTTAACGTCATGCCACTAGGACGTATGCTTATAGTTTAGGGTCGTATAGCTTGGACCATTGTTTGAAGCAGTTTAAAGTCATGCGGCTAGGACGTGTGCTATCGTTTAAGGTCGTATAACTTGGACAGTTGCCATGCAGTTTAAGGTTGTGCAGCTTGGACTGTTGTGCAATGTAATTTCACATCATGTAGGATGGGTCGAGACCAGGCATTATTTGATAATACCAAAGTAAGGATGCCTCGGTTGGCTTGTAAGAATTCATCATACTCCTTCTTCTCTTTGAGGGGCATAATGGCAGAAATAGAACTGGATCTTGGGTCAGCTTCATCACCCAAATTTACCTCCTCCAAATCATCAATCGTAGCTTGACCACCATCGTCTAGGACCTCCGAAGCTTCTTCTATTTCTTCTTCATCAAGAAGTATGGGATCAGAAGTCTGTTCATTCACTTCAAATACTTCAACTTCTGATTTCATGGGTGTGGATTCCTCTTTCACCTTTTCCATTCCCAAACCTTTAGGTTCTTGAGAAGTTTGGGGAACTTCTTCTTCTTCTAGATGTTCTTGAGAAATGATCTCTTCAGTAATTGGTTTAGAGGGAGATGGTGACAATTCTTGAGATGCTATCACGTGAGAGGTTGGTCGGTGAAGAGCGGCCATGGGGGTAAGCTAACATGCCCTGGTAACCAAGGCCTACGTTTTAGTGTGTTGAGCTGTTGTGGTCTCAATAACTGCAAAGGGTCCCAATATGGCATAACTACAGCATCTACATAGGGATTACTTCGAGGCTTCTCTTTAATGTTCGTGCCTCGAGTTTCTAGAGTGAAACTGGGTAGAGGAGTGGAAATAGGCTTTGGAGGCGTCACTTCCTTCATCTTGGCTTTTCCTTTTATTATGATTTCAACTTGATTGAGCAGATCATGTACCTGTTCTTTCAATTCAACTATAGTAGCTTGTCTTTGAGCTTCATATTGATGTGCAGGAGTGTTGATGAAGTCACGAGAAGGAGAAGATGATGGACTTCTCGTCATATTCTGATGGGTAGCTCGAGTTTCCACAACAAGGGCTGGGAAACACATCGTCTTTTGAGAGTCTTGCTTGTAGCTAGCCTGGTCTGTGAGGCAAGCACTATCCTTCTCCCTTTCGAGGACTGGGATATGCAAAACCTCCGATATTTGCAAGACTTTGAAGTGATCTTGTGGGTAAAGAGGTGAAGAAGCGGGGTAAGCATTACCTTCCTCCCGTTTGGGGATTGGGATATGCAAAACCTCAAGGACTTGCAAGATTTGAGCTGGTGTTGCTGAAGAGGGATTTGAGGCAGGGAATGAGAATTTTCTTTCTCAATGTGCAGAACCTCTGGTATTTGTAATACCTTATACTGAGTTTGGGCATAGCTGAACTGGGGACTAAAGTAGTTATCATTCTCCTCTGTCAGATAGACTGGAATGTACAAGAATTTTTGGTCTCTTTCAGCCTGACGTGTTGCCTCCGCTTTTAAGAAGGGAATGGGGATATGCAGCACCTTCATGTCACCATGAGCATAAGTGACTATTGGTGTTAGGGAGAGTTTGAATCAATTGCTCCCCTCCCCAACCAGAGCTACCACTGGAGTGGATCCTTATGAATGCCCGATAGGAGATGAAACTTCCTCTTTTCAACTTGCAGGAGTTACTTCTTTTGGTGAAGTACAAAGATTTATGTCAACCGGGGTTAAGGGAATCACTTTTCCATATCTCCTTTCTTCTCGAAGCATGAGATTAAGTGATCCCGCTATGTCTTCCACATCTTCGTGAGAGGTTTGGGCAGTCTCTATCAACTTTGGGTTTGTGAAGGTCTTCACAGGCAACATGATCTCTTTAGAGCGTACTGGCATCAACATAGTGACTCGGTAATGGGAAACAGTTTCTTATCAGCATAGACCATGTGTGGCCTTCCATCCCACTTGAATCACTGATGGAGGGTAAACGGAACTACCCTATGATTATGTAACCAGGGACGCCCCAAAAGAATATTGTAAGAAGTGTCCTTATCAATGACATGGAATAAAGTGGAAGCGTTCACGTCCTCAATTTTGAGCTTAAGGAAGATGACACCAGCTGGTTTCTCACCTGACGGAATAAATCATTGAACTGTCACATTCGTCGGCTCAAGTTGTTCAATGCCTATCCCGATTCATGTGAGAATCCTTCTACGAATAAGGTTCACTGGTGATCCCCTATCAAGCATGATCCAGTTAATTTGGCAGGCATGCAGCTCGCCAGTTACAAAGAGGAACCGATTGTGAAACCTCTCACCCAACTGAAGGTCGTCATCAGAAAATGTGATAGTCACGCAACAATTAAGTATTGTAGGGTCTACCTCAATTTGTTCAACCTTAATCTCATATACTTCAAGCCTTGAGAAAGCTTGTATAAGTCCTGTGAAAGCATGAGAGCATCATAGACACTCAAGAAAGCTGGAAGTTTCCTCAGATGTCCAACTAAATATACTTGACTTCGTCGGCTTTAGGAATAACGACTCCTTGGTTCACCACTGGTTTTGGAGGGACAAGTGGTGATGGGGTGGTTTTTTGAGAGGTAGGGTTTGCTACAATCTCCAAGGTAGGGTCGGCTGTAGTTATGGGAGTAGGGAGAGAAGGCTAGCTGAGTTGTGCAACCAGAGTGGGTGTTAGTAAGATAGGGTGAGATGAAGGTTGTGATAGCTCAGGAGTTTTGAAGAAAGAAGGCAAAGAATTTGAGTAAGGAACCAGGGGTGGTCTTGGATATTTTAGAAGTGGAGGTGGTGTTTGAATGGGGGTAGGTGAGTTTGAATAGGGAACCAGTGGTGGCCTGAGATACTTCAGGAGCTTGGGCCGAGCCGGTCTTTGGATTGGCCTGAGTCTCCTTCCTGATTCTTTTGGAGTAGGACAAGGCTTATACTTTTTGGAAGCGAAAGATTTAGTGTCTCTAACGTTTAAGAATTCAGCCTTTGAGCAACCATCTTTCTTATCTACTTGCTATGTCATTTACTGGTATTGCAAAGTCTGAGCTCTTCATTGAAAGCCCCAAAATCTGGGCACTTCATGGCGAGCTCAGAGAGAGATTTTGAGAGAGAGGAAGGGTTGAAGAATCAAGCAAAGAAGAAGGGCATATCTCCCTTTCTTCCTCAAACAAAAATCTTCACAATCTTTTTCTATTTTCAGGGCAAGATCCACCAGTGGGGAGAAGTCTTGAGGTTTGCTGAAATTACCCTTCCTCATATATCGGATAAAAGGCCCCTCTCAAATTTACTTACTTTTTGAGCCTCAGTATCAATAATATGCGTCACGAATCTTGAAAGCTCAGCAAATTTTGCTCCGTACTGCTCCACAGACATCTTTCCCTACTGCAGCTCTATGAATTCCACCTCTTTTCTTTCTCTCTCCAAGTCAGGAAAATATTTATCATAAAATGCTTCTAGAAAATTCTCCCAAGTGGTTACAGTTCTTGTCCTCTCCCGAGACTACTTCCTCGAGCTCCACCAATGCTCAGCTTCTCCTTCAAGCATGAAGGTACCAACCTCACTTTCTATTCATCTCTATAGTTTAGGACTGCAAAGATCTTTTCTACCTGCCTTCTCCATCTCTCAGCTTCCTTTACTCCCCAATGCCCCACAAAGGTTGGAGGTGCCAGCCTCCTGAATCTTTCTATCAACCCACTATTATTTTGCTATGGGGCAGGGGTGGACGGGGCCGGCATCGATTCCCTCATCATTTGTGTCATAGCCCCTAGAGTCCTGGGAATTCATCGAAGGCTTTGGTGTTCTTGTTGTTGGAACTGGTATTGTTGGCATGCGTCCTCGTCATCTTGGACCTAAAACACAAGCACCTAGTTACTAGGCCAAGAATCCTATCCTGGCCGCTCATATACCATAAATTGTCACGACCCCGTCCCCTACACCGTACATACCAGAGGGCTGCAGAGTGCGAGACTGCGACATGAGGTGGCGAACGCCACTCAGGTGGGAGTGGCTCAACGCATATAGAGACGAAATCAAGAGCAAACCACAAAATAAAACTAGAATCCATTCATCAAAACAATACTTAAATTCAAAGCAAAGTGATATCCATTTACACATTCATTCACCAAAATTCTTTACAATCGATTTAAGGCATTACTGACCCACAAAAATTACTGAGTTACATGAAACATCATAGTGGCATAACCACCAAATACATACTATGAAAAGCTTCTAAGAGCAACTCTACTGGACTTCAAGCTTCACCCGCCCAACACACAGATCAACTGCTCAATCATGGGAATGAAATGGAATGAGCCATCAGCCTAGTAAGCAGATCTACACCATTGCATTCCAACTTTATAAACGATGATAGGAGATGATAGTGTTTACTAATTTACAGAGATATCAAGAAAATTTCCTCTATTATGCCCTTCAATACTTTAACAGTATAAGAATAAATGCAGTTAAATTATCAAGAACATACAGTGCATAAGTCATAAATCATTTCATCTTAAACATAACAATAAAGTTGACAGATCACAGTTTCACACAGTAAAAGCTAGAGAAGCCTACTCTTGAAATAGAAGTTCGACCAATCAGGTCAAGTCAATCTTATAGCTTGGAACCTTTAACCTCGTTCAGTAGCGAGGACAATGACAAATGGGGGTCCCACTTCGTAAGCTCCTCACATACACACACACACACATTCCCAGCGCCCTTTGGGGTTTTCGATAGGCAATGGCCTTGCAAGACACAACCCTCTCCTTATGCCCTTTTGGCGAGAGAGCGTTACACTACCATTGGGTGTCCCAATGCATAGTGCCCATAACATTTGGGGGGGAACGACTCACCCTATTATCCAATTCCACCTCCCGACCCCAATCCTATCATTTAGGTTGAGGTAAAGTCAATCAATTGCTAGCATAATAGTATCCAACTATCAATGGGTGTCCAATTGCGTAGTGGTCAGTGTCACAGTATAACACAATATAAAACAGTATCACAGTACCCATTACCAATGGGTGTCCCATTGCGTAGTGGTTAGTGTCACAGTTTCAGTATCACCGTATGACAGTATTAATAGCACAATATTACAATATCAGTATCACAGTATGACAGTATCAGTATCATAGTATGAAAGTATCAATATCACAATATGATAATATCAGTATCACAATATGACAGTAGCAGTATCACAGTATCACATTTTCAGTATCATAGTGTCACATTTCAGTCTCACAATTCACATTTCTTGCAATTTCAGAAAGTGATGTCCGATCATAAACGAAGTCGTAACTTTCGATCCAATGGGAATTCGGAGACAGATCCAAATCAAATTTTACACTAGACACATCTATCAAATGGAGGTGGTTGGAAAGCGTTTGGACCTTTTTGACCCTTCAAAAGCTCATTAGAGTGGAAACATTATATCTGAACTCTGTTGTGCAGTTGAGACAGTGACATGTCCTACTTAACACAGTCGTAACTTTCAATTCATAACGAATTTTAAAGTGATTACAAAACCAAAATTCGAGTAAAAACATGTATCTTCCGAACAATAGCAATTTGAAAGCATTTGGGCTCCATTTGGTCATTCAAAAGTATGTGACAACCAAAGTGATAGTTCTGAATTTTTGTAAAATCTGTTCACAGTAACATGCCTTCACAAATAATTTCATAACTTTCAACCTAGGAGGAATTTCGAAATGATTTCTAATGCCTTCACAAATAATTCATAACTTTCAATCTAGGAGGAATTTTGAAATGAATTCTACATGCAACTTTAAGCCCACTCAGAGGTCTTTCAATTGACTATGGCTTAAGAAAAATTGGATTTCATTTGGTTAGTAAAAACCTATGGCAACAGTAGTGACAGTGATGAAACTCAGTGCAGTCTATTTATAGTGATATGTCTATACATATTAGGATATAACGTTTCATTCATTAGGAATCTTAACACGGTTTAAACATGAAGATTGTAATAGACTCATGCATCTTTCTAATGGCAGTAATTGGAGGTCATTTGGACGTCATTTGTCTACTCAAATGCTTGGTACAAAAATATGAATGTTTTTGAAAATTTCACAGTGGCACATGACATGCTTCATAAACATACTTCATAGCTTTCAATTCATAGTAGACAATGTCACAAAATTTGTTCCAACTTGATTTAGACACATATAAACACTCTTCTATAGGTGTTTTGTGGGCAATTGATTCATGTTTAATACTAAGGTTCATTATGAAATGAGACATCAAAACTGTGAAAGCAGTGTATATACAATCACCTCCCACTTTCAATTCATTCTTATCATTCCTTTTTAGTTTCATACTTCAGCAAAATTATGGAAGCAGTGGCGATTAGACCCACTTACCTAGTTCAACAATGCTTTCTTCCAACAGAAGTCCTTCTTATAGTCCTCTTTTTTCCAATTCCTAGCAAAGGCTTCAAAGGCTCTGTGTGTGTGTGTGTGTGTGTGTGAGAGAGAGAGAGAGAGAGAGAGAGAGAGAGAGAGAGAGAAGAGAAGAGAGAGAGAGAGAGAGAGAGAGAGAGTAGAGAGAGAGTGTGGTAGTAGTAGTAGGTAAGGGTAAGGAAGGGAAGGGGTAGGTAGGAGGTAGGACGTAACGTAACGACCGACCGTACGAAGTACGACGAAGGAAGGG
>NW_006497083.1:2878865-2923758 GCF_000471905.2 Amborella trichopoda
GTACGTAGTACGTAGTAGTAGTAGTACGTAGTAGTAGTAGTAGTAGTAGTAGTAGTAGTAGTAGTAGTAGTAGTAGAGAGAGAGTAGAGAGAGGAGAGAGAGAGAGAGAGAGAGAGAGAGAGAGAGAGAGAGAGAGAGAGAGAGAGAGAGAGAGAGAGAGAGAGAGAGAGAGAGAGAGAGAGAGAGAGAGACAGAGAGAGAGAGAGTGATAGAGAGCTGGGTTGATATGTGGGTAAAGAGAAGGGGGAGGTGAAGTGGCAATAAGCCACCTCCAAGTAGCACAAGGAGGGAGGTGAGGTGGCAGCAAGCCACCTCCAAGTGGCACAAGGAGTACATCCATGTATTTAAAGGGGGAAGACAAAAAGAAGAAGAGGGAAAAGAAAAGGAAGTATCTCATAACCTACCCTACTCCAACAGTCCCAGCGGTCTATTCTCACTCTATTTCTAACACTCACGGCAGTAACACCCACGGCGGAAACACCGTGGCGGTAACACCCACGGTGGTAACACTCGCGGTGGTAACACCCGCGGCGGTAACACCCTCAGCGGTAACACCATCTCATAGCCGCACGTGCTCCTTCTCCATCAGACTTTTCCTGCCGCATCTTCATGGCTGGGAAAAGCTCGATTTTTACAGCTACCCTTGGCTCTAGTGAGGTCGAAGAAGCCTACCACAAGGTACAAGTCAAAGAGGTCGCTTGAGGCATAGTGGGGCCAGTGATTTACAAGGTCCAAAGCCTGGCTCGAGTTAAAGAAGAGCCTACAAATGGGGCAAAGAGCCAGTCTTACATTGATAAGCCCATAAAATCTAGACAAGCTAAGCCACTACCCGTTCAAGCCCCTGAGCCAAAACTTGCTTTGCTTGAGCTTATTGTAGTTCAGTTCCTCAAAGAATCTCCACTCGAGCCCATCGCAAGTCAGGGCACCCAAAGCAACAACTAGGTCCAAGCATGTCATGAGGTCGGAGCCTAAGACAGCTCAATCTGAGCTCAGGGAAGCTCATGAGCCAGAGGAAATTATGGAGCATGCAGAAAAGAATGATGTGGCCCCCTCTAAAGAGGCCATCATATACTCACTTAAGCAAAGTGTCCTCCGTATGGCGTAAGTTATGAACCAAGAGGAGATTGGTTTCACCACCATGTTGCAAGAGAATGACCCACCATCTTCACCTACAGTCTTCACTGACATCTTGGCTCCCCAGATCAAATAAGAGCAAGTCAGTATCGCTAAATTGCTTCAAATGGTTGAGAGCCTCATTGCATCTTCCCGGATGAATCTGGATGCAATTACCCGGATTCATTAAGGCCACATTAAGACAATTGCAAGCCGAGATGAGGACAATGATGGAAACCACGCGTCAAGAGATGTTGGTGTCCCATGAGGTTGAGCATACTCCCTTGGCACACCAAATCCTCTTTACCGCCTCCCGATCACCATGTCAACCCATTAAAATGATTATACCAAAAGAAGAGATGTTCCCACTCATACCTCCCTCACTCCCAGTCTCTTCTTCATCAACCTAGGTTGTGGATGAGGAACTAGTGAAACGCATAGTAGTTGAAGCATTGAAGAGATACAATATCCCAATAGTAGAAGAGTTGAATCACTATCGAAAACCTTACCCGGATTATGTTGACTAAATTTCATTCTCACCAGGCTACCAAAGACTTGATTTCCCCAAATACGATGGCACCGGCTCATCCAACAGTATGTAGCTCACTTCGTTTCTGCTTGTGGCAATACCGCAAACAATGAGCATCTCTTGCTCCAACAATTTATGGGGACTCTTACAGGAGCCGCATTCAAGTGGTACTCTCGATTACCACCAGGATCAATTTCATCATGGGAACAAATGGAGAGAGAGTTCCTCAAGCGCTTCTATGACATAGAAAGGAATGTGCAGTTTCATGAGTTCTTGATTTAAGGGAAAGGCCACAGGAGCTAGTGATCGAGTACATCAGAAGGTGGCACAACTTGGCTATAAATTTGGCCACTCTAGTGAGCGAACTTTAAGAAGTAGAATACTGTGTAGAAAGAATGCACCGCGAATTATCAATGCATGTCAATGCAGCATGTCCCTCCATATTTGCCAAAATGATTGACAAAGCAGTATGAATGGAAGACTTGCTCAAACATCATAGCAAAATACCATAACCGTTCGCAGTGGTGGAGGATGATGGTCAATTCTTATGCTATTGTTTGAAAGTATTTTATTTGCACATTACATGGAGCCAGGGCTCGCATCAAGTTGCGCATTTCGAGTCTTGAAACCATTTTGTTGTGCTTGTTTCCACATTCCAACAACACATACGGTTCCTAGTACCAGTTCCAACAACACATACGGCTCCTAGTAGCAAATGCATCGTCACTTCTACTGCTAGAATCCGATTCCGAATCATCTTCATCTCTAAAAAGTTAGGACAATATTTTTGTACTTGTTTCCACATTCCAACAACGCTCGTAGTACCAATTGCATCATCACCGCTAATGCTAGAATCCGATTCCGAATCATCTTCATCTCTAAGAAATTGGTACTATTTTTGTACTTGCTTCCACGTTCCAACAACACATACGGCTCCTAGCACCAATTGCATCAGCACCGCTAATGCTAGAATCCGATTCCGAATCACCTTCATCTCAAAAAATCTGCATAAAATCACATCTACACCATTGTTAGATCTATGTATGAATTACTAAGAAAATTTGAGACCTAATATCAAGTTCAGTCCTATCGTTTTTAGTATTTAGGAGTTTGAGAGAGAGACTAATTGAGCAATTAGAGTCCTATTAGTACATCGAGAGAGATTATTATATTTGTGAAAGAAATACGCGTGTATCTTTTTTTTGTTTAAAGGCATAGCAGGACCGACTAATAATTTATTTAGAAAAGGAACATATAATCTTCAATTATAAATATTTTAAAGAAAAAACCACGTATGTCGCTTTAATAGTGCATAAAAGTGATAATCCAACGAAAATAACGGATTAAATTCAAAGAAGGAAATATTAAAAATAAAAAATAAAAAATTTAAAAAGATTCATCTATAAGATGACAAAAAGCAAATTATTATAGAAAAAAAAATCCCAATAAAATTATTATGGATCAAATGTTATGTTTAAAATAAAGATACAAATTTTAGTGCACTTTCATTGTAATTGGCTGCCCTTCACACCATAAGAAAGTTATAAGTCCTTAATTTGGATAACGCCCATATTAAAATAGAATATGCTAGCATAATATACATGGTATTCACACGAGTGACAATTCCTTAATTTGGATAACACTCATATTTAAATAATGAAATTTTTTTATATAAAACCCTAATTCCTCATATTATTTCATGGTATACCCTTTTTCCGTTTTTGTTTCAAAAGGCCTAATAAAACCCTTAAAGATTTTACCGTACCTCATCATCTCTTATCTCCCTCTTTTATTGACTGTTGATCATTAAATTTAACCTCAACAAATCTTTTTATACTATTTTATCCCATTTCATAAAAATTAGCTACCATTTCCCTTTCCACCCATTAAAAAAGTCTTTCGGTTGAAATGGTAGCTAATTTTTCTGATGAAAGTCCATAAAAGAGGGAGATAAGAGATGAGTGGGTATGGTGAAATCTTTAGGGGTCTTTTTATGCTATTTGAAAGAAAAACAGAAAGAAGTCTACCATGAAATAATATGACGAATTAGGTTCCATACGAAATTTTCCCTTAAATAAAATATGGTAGCATGACGTACGCACACATTCACACGTGCACATGCATATATGTGTATGTGTCAATCTTGAATGAACTGATATGTGTATGTGTCAATCTTGAATGAACAGATAGTAGTATTTGTTGGAAGGGTTAGTGGCGTCATAATTATAAATCACTTATTATGATGAACCTCAATAATATTTATTCAATTTAAAATAAAAACTTGGAAAACTTCACTTCTCATAAAACGTGGCTTTCACAATGATATTCCGAAATTTGAGAACTAAGTTTCTACACTAATAAAATAAACCTCAATTTCCAGTCCAAGTTCATCAATAAGAATGGCTCAGTGGGAAGAATTGTAAAAAAAGAAAAAGAAAACAAAACAAGAAAAAGAAAAACTACTCGTGTTGTTTCCAAACCTTTTGATTTGAAAATAGGAGAAATTAATTCATCTAAGAACTCTTTCATGAGGAACTTTGATATTCACGTGGGGCTTGTATATGCTAGAGGAGAACTATCATCATAAAGAAGTACAATCAAAATTAAAAAAGAATTATTGCTAGCTCCAAATATAATCTCTCAATTCCAATTTCATTGCAATAACAATATTCGTTAACTAAAAATAATCACTCAATTCCATTTTCATCGCAATAACAATATTCGTTAACTAATAACAACATTAGTTGACTAAAAATAATAGCTTCTCTCTCCCTAACACCTCTCTTTCTCCTCTTTCTCTTGAGATAATGAGGGGCTTAAAAAAGAAATATGATATCTCTATAAAGTTAAATAAAGAAATATAGTGACATTAGTAGGTCTGTCTTACTCCAATATTTACGTCTATCAATTTTTGTTAATAGCAGTATTCATATTTATCTATTTTGTTAATAATTATGCATACCGCTAACTCGGGTTTAAATAAAGAAATATAGTGACATATAATAGGTCTCTCTTACTTCAATATTGATGTTTATCTATTTTTGTTAATAACAATATTAATGTCTATCTATTTTATCAATAATTATGTGTATCTTTTTTCTTTTCTTTACTTTACTTCTCACTGAGTTTATTACATTATATTAACTTTACCACATCCGATTACATTATATTAACTTTACCTCATCTAATTAGTTCAGTTTACTACGTTGTATTGAATTATTATATTAACTTTACCACATCTTATTAGTTCAGTTTACTACACTGTATTGAATTTACCACATCTCCTATTCGGTTAGTTAGTATTGACTTTACCACCCCGTATTGACTTTATAATATACGCGATATATTTTAGTTAGTATTAGTCAAACCACATCTGGCCTATTAGCTCAGTTGGTTAGAGCGTCGTGCTAATAACGCGAAGGTCGCAGGTTCGAGACCTGCATGGGCCATGGGTTTTTTAACCCTTTACCCAGTTTTACCCTGCGACCTACGTCGAACCTTTTTTGAATTTTTACCCAGCCACCTACGTCGAGCTAGATTTTTACCCATTTTCAGTCATACCCATTTTTACCCAGCCACCTACGTCGAACCTTTTTTGAATTTTACCCAGCCACCTACGTCGAGCTAGCCACCTACATCGAACCGTTTTTACCCAGCCACCTGCGTCGAACCTTTGAATGAATTTTTAGCCAGCCACCTGCGTCGAACCTTTGAATTTTTTTGAATTTTTACCCAGCCACCTGCGTCGAACCTTTGAATTTTTTTGAATTTTTACCCAGCCACCTACGTCAAACCTGTGAATTTTTTACCTAGCCACCTGCGTCGAACCTTTGAATGAATTTTTACCCTGCCACCTGCGTCGAACCTTTGAATTTTTACCTAACAAAAAACGCCATGGTGTATAAACCTGCGACCTGCATGGAACCTTTGAATTTTTACCTACCAAAAAACGCCATGGTGTACTTTTGAATTTTTATCAGCCAAAAAAATTTTACCTACCCAAAAACGTCTCTCTTTCGTATTTTTACCTACCAAAAAATGTCTTTTTTCTACAATTTTTACTTACCAAAAAAATTTTACATACCAAAAAAACGCCATGGTTTATTTTTGAATTTTTACCTACCAAAAAAACGTCTCTCTTTCATATTTACCTACCAAAAAATCTCTTTTCTCTTTCTTTCTCTCTCATATCATGGGCCATGGTGATTAAATACTGTTTTGGTTATTCAAACATACTTTATTTTGGGGTGTGGTTTTTGAATTTTTACCTACGAAAAAACGTCTCTTTCATATTTTTACCTACCAAAAAATCTCTTTTCTCTTTCTTTCTCTCTCATATCATGGGCCATGGTGATTAAATACCGTTTTGGTTATTCAAAAATACTTTTATTTTGGGGTGTGGTATCTATAAGGTTGCAACTTTAAACAATCCAACTAAAGTGCACCTTCAAATTTTATCATAATATATAATTTTGATGTAAAATGTTCTTAAGATTATCTCATAATTTATTTTTATATTTAATTATAAAATTTTAAATTTCAAAAATTGTTAAAATCAAATAGATCTATAAACATATAAAAATCTTGAAAATGGACGGTGTAGATAATATATTGTAAGATGCACTATTTTTGAGACTCAAAATCTTTTTATTTTTCATAGTCATACATCTCGATGTCGAGATGATCAATCACATGGCTTTTCAACATTAAACTTACTTTTTTCGGTCGATTTTTGTGGTGTATCCGTTCTACATTTTAAGGTTGCAACCTTATATAAACTTTTTCCTTTTTGATTAACCAAAACAGTATTTAATCACCATGGTCCATGAGAGAGAAAGAAAGAGAGACATGAGAGAGAGAGAAAGACGTTTTTTTGGTAGGTAAAAATACGAAAGAGAGACGTAAGAGAGAGAAAGAGAGACGTTTTTTTGTAGGCAAAAATACCAAAAATATTATTTTGTAGGTAAAAATAAAGGGTGAGGTTTGTATAAGGTACCTCCTGGTGCACCTATATGATTTACTTAGGGATGTAGTTTCGGCACCAAAAATCTCATGATGGCTTCAAAATCTCTTTTTATTTTTAGTTAGAAATTTTAAAACTTAAAAATGGTACAGATCGAATAGATCAATAAAAACTTGAAAATCTTGAAAACAGACGGTCCGTATGACTTTTTACAATATGTACTATTTTTTGAACTTGGAATTCTTTTTTTTCTTCATGTCCATTTATCTCAAGGTGAGACGATCAGTTGGAGGGTCCTCCTATGTGGAAACACTCTCCATTGTGGGATTTTTGAGATGCACCTTTCCTAAACAGTATAAGGTGGTAAACCTTATACAAACTTTTTCCATAAAAAAAATACTTTTATTTTTGGAAAAATTACAAAACCCCCTCAAGAATACACTATTCACTCAACTTACCCCCAACCAAACTTTTTCTCACACTTTTTTCCCCTCAACAAGCTTTCCTCGCAAAAACCCCCCCAAAGCAAAAAGTTGTAATTTTTTGGACAGAAATGCCTTTAACGTACAATAAAAATTCCATTGGCGGTCCCAAGTTGCCTATTGCCGGAGCGAATAACAACGCCGGCTGACCGCTTTGAAATGACTGTCGGATCGCAATAGCCACTACTGGAGCGAGATCAAACAATGCCGGAGCGCACTACCACACCGCCGGACCGATGTGCTCCAAAAGAGTATTGCCGAAGCGTATGTAGTTATCGCCGGAGCGCAGATTGTATTGTCGGAGTGGCGTACTAAACCGCCGGATCGAAGTGGCTTACTACCAGAGGGACTGATCTGACTGCCAGAGCGCTCTGACTCCAAAAGCTTGTGTGCCAGAGTGTGTTTCTATAGTGCCGGAGCGCGTGGGAAAAGCTTCAGGTGCGTAGAGAAGGGTATGAAGACAAAAAGGTATCTCTTTTACTTTTTTTTGCGTTCGGGGGTTTTTGCGAAGATAATTTGTTGAAGGGAAAAATATGAGAGAGAAAAGTTAGAAGGGGGTAAATTGAGTGAATAGTATATTCTGGGGAGGTTTTGTAATTTTCCCTTTATTTTTATCTACAAAAACGAACGCCTCTCCTTATCTCTCTCACGTCTCTCTTTCTTTCTCTCTCATATCTCTCTTACGTGTTTGAAGGTTTTATCTTATCAAAATGGACGGCTTATGTTAATTGGACTAAAAAAATACTTTCTAGATTCTATTTTTTAATTTTTAGTTTTTGTAATTGTTCATTACAATGAAAAGAGTGTATATTTTAAAGTTTAGATCAAACAAATGGTCCTAACATAGTTTTTGAAGGTTGTTACATCACATTACTATACAACCATTGTATGCATGAAATCACTAAGAAATGATTTCATGCAACGGTTGTATAGTAGTATAATGCACCTATCTTCAAAAACCATGCTAGAGACATTTGTTTGGCACAAATTTTTAAATGTACACTCTTTTCATTCTGAAGAACAACCACAAAAAGAAAATTTTGAAAAAATTCTATAGAAAGTTTTCATTCTAGCCCAATTAATATAAGCCGTCCATTTTATTGAGATGGTTAGATATAGGCCTCAGAAGGATTGTTTATTCCCAAAATTTTTATATAGTGTTATCATCATTAGATTAATAATGCTAAAAAGGAAAAAAAATGATTTTGAATTTGTTAAGGCCTAGATCTTGAAATTCACCAAATGGATGGTCGATATTCATTGTTGAATGGGTACTAATTTTGACAATATCTAGGGTGCAAATTGAAAATTATTTGTCATAATATTGAATATGAGAATGAAAAGAATGTGTGTGCAAAATTTGGGGTCATACAAATGCCAAAAGTATGGTTTTCCTGAGGTATAGTTGCATTATACTACTATTCAACTGTTGCATTAGATCATTTCCCTATATATATATATATGATATAATGTATTTTATATATTTTATTAATGTATTATTATAATATAATATTATTACAATATAAGATATTTATATATTATTTATAATATAATAATATAAAATATATTATATAATATATAGTATACTATTGGTTGAAAAGCTTCAAACCGAAACTAATATCAGGGCTACCTCTCTCTCTTTTCAAAAAATCCATGTTCTCATGGGAGCACAATGTGGATCTACTCTCTCGTTCAAAAATACCTATTTAAGAGTGTTTTTGTTCTAAAAATTTGAGAACCATATAAAAATTAAGTAGAGATTATACCCTAAAAATTTGAGATTGGAAAATACAGGTAGCATGGATTTTTGTCGAGGGGGTAAATACATAGTACACTCAAGAGAGTAGAAAATCGTTTGTATTGCGGTTGGGCAATATTACGGTAGTTAAATTACTATAATACTACTTTAAGGTATTATGGTATTCTAATTACCGTAATGAGTATTACTGTATTTAAATTACTGTAATGTTATTACGGTAATTAAATTACCGTAATACTACTTTAAGGTATTACGGTATTTTAATTACCGTAATACTCCTTCAACTTATTACGGTATTTAAATTATCGTAATATTCATTACAGTAAAAAAAACTACCGTAAAGGGTATTTTCGTCTAAGAAAGTAAAAAAATTGGGAAAAAGGGTGGTGTAGACGAGGTTTTGAAAAGTTTGGTTTTTTATTTTTATTTTCTAATTTTATTAAAATATAGGTATATAAGCGACAATTTCCCCATAATATAATGTATTTTATATATTTTATTAATGTATTATTATAATATAATATAAGATATTTATATATTATGTATATAATATATATTGTTATTTATTTAAATATTATTGTATTATATTATATATAATATTGATTTAATATATTATTTATAAAAATGAGTAATGATATTATGAGACCCTCCCACACCTATATGTGTAGGACCCCAAAGGATCACCATTAAATTTGATACAGATATCTAGAAAAGTCAAGTTTTACAACTATGTGATAACTTTTCTAGAGATCTGTGTCAAATTTAATGGTGATCCTTTGGAGTCCTACACACATGGGTGTGAGAGGGTCTCATAAAATCATTACTCTTAAAACATTTATTTGATATATTCTTACGGCAGGTCTTTGAAGATAGCGGCCCCATTCACCTTTTTATTTCAATAGAAATAAACTTTGGTGGAGATTCCTTATACGATGCAGCGATCGATCCCATACACTTCAAGAACCAAGAGACTTTAGTGCCTCCAACGGATCAGGTCCCTTGCTTGGTGGCTCTGAATCAGGTGGGTGCGTGCTGGCGGTAGCTATTTGGTTTGGCAAAACAATGTCCGTTTTCCCATGAAAGGGAGGATGAAATGGAGTCAAAAGGAATTCTTCGAGGTTCATGCAGTGGTGTCGAACTAACAACTACTAGTAGTGCCAGTTGTGTTCAAGTTCAAGTTTAAATAGTATAGTGATCAGGCTACGAGTCTCAATCTCCGAAAGAAAAGGTTGAAATAAAAAAAAGACTCTATTAGTTTGAGTCTTGTCCTATGATAGAGTGTTGTGTATAGTAGTCACTATTGTAATGCTTAAGTAAACAAAAGTAGAGTTCATTTAAGTGCTAGTGCTTTATCAATAAATATTGAATTTTGTCAAAAAAAACAAAAAAATGCCAGTGTTTTATAATATTATATATAATATAATAAATAATAATATTTAAATAAATAATAACCTATGATATAATCTTGTATATTATATAGAATATAATAATATAAATATTATATAATATAAGAGTATTGGTTCTATGAGCCCTTCACCCTCGATCACCGTCAAATCCCTTTACGGATCTCAATGACGTATGAGTTAATTACCCACCCCGTAAACAAATAAAACCAAATCAATTGAAATGGTAAAGAAACAATTTTCCAAAGTTAAAATCTATGCAATCTCTCACTCTCTCTCTAACCTAACTTTCTTCCCCAAACACGAAGCTATTGTGTATGCTCACCATTACTGCACTTGTGTTTCTCAATCTAATAATCTCCAAACCCTCACTTTCAACTCGGCAAAAATCAAAGCTTTGTCGTTTGAGCAACCCTAATCAAATCATTGAGATCTTAAGCTCAACTCCTGAGCTAGCAGGCATAGTTAGGGATTGGTATTTGATGGACCTAGCGATTAGGCAGCTTGCCAAAGCCCAATGTTTATCTGAAATTGCAATCTTACTAAAAACTAGAAGAAAATATACCAAATCACATAAGTTCTTACATGCCCTTATTTTCTCTTATAGTCGAGCTAATATGGTGGAGCAAACCACTTGCCAGATGGCTGAGTTTGGAATCCATCGTCCTGTAGATTAGTTCAACGCTCTTTAAGTGCATGCAAAGATGCAAGAGATGGGAAAAAGGCCAATGTCATAATTTAATGTGTTGTTGACTTGTTACTTTAAGAATGGAGAAATTGAAAAAGGGTGGTTCCTAGATAGATTTTTCATTCATGTTTTTTCTCCATTTTCTTTATGAAATAGATGATTAGGGTTCTCACATGAACGGTTCAATGACGGTATTAACAAGAAAAAGGCTCCTGATTTGGAGGCTTTGGGCTTTTTAATTAATGGTCTAGTGAGAAATTCAAAGGAGGAGGAAGTAAGAGAGACCATCAAGCTAGTTACAGATACTAATCTAGTTATCCTAAATAGAGAGAGATCATCAGCTTGAGAGGATATCTCATGTATCCTTTACAGCTTTCTACCCCAAATCTTCAATCCCAAATACCTTAGGCTATTCACTCACTTTACTCCCAAGTCCAAAAAAAAACCTGAAGAGAACGACGCCATATTTGTTTTGAGGGAGAAACCCAAGTCCAATTAAGAAAAGGACGCCAGATTTATTTGAGAGAGAGAGAGAGAAATCAAATGGAGACGATAAAGCCAGCAACCCACCTTCCTAGCCATTCTGGTAGCATGCAAGCACTTCAGCACTCGAACTCATGTGAGAGGAGTGAGTAGGGTTAGAGAGAGAAGCAGGTTGTCAAGAGAGAGAAATGTGTTTACAACAAAAGAAAGGGTAACCTGCTTAGCAGGCCACTTTGCCCATATCTCGAAGAACCACAATATCTGACGACAGGTACATGGGGTCATATGGAGGCATCGGTGTGTGAGGGACACACAAGGTCATTTCCATAATATAATATAATATAATATATAAATAAACATGTATTATATTATATATAATATGTATTTAATATATTATTTATAGAGAAAATATCTCCCTATCTTATATTTTTAAGTTTTTTTTATTGATAAACTTAAGGATTCAAAAAATATCTTCTAACCCTTAACTATTTTAAACCTATTTTTTAACCTAAACAAATGTGAGAAAGATATTCTCTTTTTAAACCCAATCTTTTATCTCTTTTCACTTATATGTCCCAAACTTCTCTCTTTCTCTCTTTCTTCCTGTGTTTCTCTCACTCTCTCTCTCTCCTATGTTTTTCTCACTCTCTCTCTCCTCGTGTGTTTTTTCAAACACCTATTTCTCTCCTCCCGATAACCTCTCACTTCCATGAAGTCACTCTCTCTCTAGAAGTTTGAGAGGATGGCTTTTAGAAAGGTATATCTTTTTAAATTTGTTGGCCTAAAAAAACATATTTAAATTAACTCAGGGGGTTAGAAGAAATAAAATCTATAATTTTTATGCCCCAAGATATCTTTTAAAACCTTGGGTCTATTATGAAATGAAACCTAAAAATAGGGGGTATGAAAATATTTTTCTTTATTTATAATATTTTATAAATATTATATATAATATAATAAATAATAATATTTAAATAAATAATAACATATAATATAATCTTATATATTATATATAATATAATAATATAAATATTATGTAATTTAATATAATAAATATATATTATATGTATATGTAATATATATTATATTATAATATAAAATAATATATGTGAAATAAACGTGGAACTTTTTTAAAAATTTGAAAGAATACTTTCAGAAAAACAAACACGCCCTTAAAGACAGGGTGTCTTTCTCCCTTAAAGATAAAAACTAGGTGCCCTAGGCTTTCTCCCTTAAAGATAGAGGATCTCTTTCTTAAAGATAAGAATTAGGCACCCTAGGCTTTTTAATTTAGAGGTTATGTACCTTACATATACTCTACAATTAGGACCCCTTCTTATTTTCGTGACATGTGTCAACCCTTTAACTATGACTTAATAATGTAGTATATAGATATAAATATAGACATATTATGAGCAAGAAAGCAATATATTATGATTTGATTATAACTTTACTATGTCAAACCATAAGTTTTAAAATAAAAAATTGGTTTAAAAACTTCCATATTTGTAATTTATGAATTTTAAATAATTTCAATTTTCCTTGGCACATTAACATATTTCTTAAAGATTTTCACATAACAGTATATTCTTAAAGAAGTTTTTTTTTCCTTAAAAGTAGTTTTTCAACTATTTGTTTCATACAATTCTAAGTTTTCATGCAACCCATATAAGCCACATTTTTCTTTTTGATAAAAATAACAAAAATCCATATCATATTAAACTTTGTTTTCAAAAAGTTTGTAACAAATAGTAATTAAGAAAAGTGATCTTTGTAATTTTTACTATCTAACATCAAAATATCACCTAATAGATCTCTAACATCAAATTATTGTCTAATAAGTCCCTTTGGTCATTGAATATTTGGTCACTCTTCTACCAATTTTACTAATTTTTAGTTTTCTGAATATACATTAGTGTTCTTTTCACGACTTACCAATGAACCATCCTAGAATTACTTTGAAATCTACTAACATTGCCATATGCATGACTCAAATTAAGTCTTGTACACAATATACATAACATGATATAATTTATACATCCTATAGCTTGAGCATTTGGAATTCTTTCCATTCCAGCTTTGTCAATATTATTTGGGCATTTTTTTTTTTTGACAATTTCAAGCCTTTAGAAACAAGTGTATCTATGGGCTTAAAATTTTTCATATTAAATCTCTTTAAAATATTTTCTAAACAATTTTCTTGAGATAAACATAGGAGTTTCGAACTTCTATATCTTATTATCTTAATGCCTAATACATATGAGACTTCTTCCATATCTTTTATCTCAAAGTGAGAACTTAGCATGATTTGGTATAATTAATCATGTCAATATCATTACTAGCTAGCAAAATATCATCTACTTTTAATGATAAGATAGCAAAAATGTTCCCACTATTCTAAATATATATACAATTATCTAATCTATTGGCTACATAACTAATTTTAGTGATTGTATTATGACAATGAAGTACCATTGTTTAGAAGATTGTTTTAGGCCATATAAAGATTTATAAAGTTTGTATATTTTTTCTTCTTGGCCTTCAATTAAATATCCTTCTAGTTGTTTTAACATATATTTGACATTATTTTATATTATAATATGCTAGTAATGTTAGGATGATCCTAATAGATGAAAATTTTGCTACTGAAAAATAAATTTTTACATAATCTTATACCATTCTTTTGGGTAAATCATTTAGCTACCAAACTAGCTTTAAATTTATCTATGGGTCCAATTGCATTAAGTTTTTTCTTTAAGACCCATTTGCAACCAATGGGCGTTTTATCTTTAGGGAGGTCACCAACTCCCAAATATGATTCCTTTTAAGAGAATCAAGTTCATCATTCATGACTTAAGTCTACTCAGCTGAGTCATGTGAGCTAGTAGCTCCACTATAGCTTTGAGGTTCATCTGTTGTATCCACACTCATTGGAGAATAATTTTTTTCATTCATAAACACATTAATTATTCTAAAGTGGTAGGTAGGGATTTAGTTCTTTTAGGTCTATATGGTAAACTAGGTTCAAATGAATTACTCTCACCAATTATAGAGAGAGACTGAGTAATAGGATCTTCGAGACTCTTATTTTTATCAATTTCGTGTAAGTCAATAAGCATATTTAAAGTATGTTCATCATCTATATTTTCTAAATGAGCATTTGATAGTTTTAATTTGTAGTTTATCTCTATTTTATGGTGGTATAACCATACATTCCTAATAACCCTACACTCTCAAGGTAGTAAAGTCAGGATTCCTACTAGTCCATAATTCATAGGGGGTCAAGTTTATAGATTTAGTTGAAACACAATTAATGATGTACCTTGTATTGTTGAGAACCTCACCCCAAAAATAAGATGATAAATTTGAATGGCTTATCATAAACCTAACCATGTCCATTAGAGTTTTATTTATTCTTTTAACTACAGCATTTTATTGTGATATATATGGCATGGTATTTGGTGAATTATATCATGCTCCTAACAAATTTTGGTAAATAAGTTTGAGCAGTATTCACCTCCCCTATGTGTTATAAGAATTTAAATTTGTCTCCCTAGCTGGTTTTCTACTTCAGCTTCATATTCATTAAATGTTTCTAATGCATTTGACTTTCTACTAATTAAGTATATATATCTAACGAGAATAATCATTTATAAATGTTATGACATATAAAACTCTATGTGTTTTTTCATTTAATGGGCTACAAATATCGGATTGAACAATACTAAGTAATTCACTAGACCTTTTTCCTTTGAGAAATGGTTTCTTAGCTAATTTGCCAGACATACATAGCTCGCTTATTATTAACACAATATCTCCTTTCCCTGAATTGCTAACTATATAAAGTGGTCACTAGGGTAGTTTCTTAAAAAAAAAAACATGAGGTCGTCACAATGGTATCCTAGTCGCAAGGAGGTTTGGCAGTACCTTATTCAAAGTCAAGACTTTGTCTAATTTTTTTAAAATTTTTAAACTATTTTACATAAGGACACGAAATTAAGACTGTAATTTTTTTTTTATTTTTTTAGTGTATTTTTTGTGTTGTACATTGTGTAACAAACACCAGTTGATTCCCTGCGTCTGATATTTTGGCCAACAAGATTACATGCTCATAACCAGTTTTTAAAAACGGATCAATATCTCGGATCGGGCACCCATAAAACCCATCCAGATTTTTAATCGGCCGAATCGGTCTGATTAAACCTTAAAAAAAAAATCTAAAGAAAATTATTAAAAATTCATTATAAATGTTGTTTTTAAGGAATCCAATAAGAAATACGGATATTACATTATTAACTTTCATTTTTTTTATCAATTTGCAAATATTGAGATGTTTTTCCCTATATGAACTTATGTTAACCATTAAATTTGCATCACATAAAAAAAAATAGAATTATTATGGATAAAGTATATAATCGTACATAGACTACAATAAACAATGGATTAAATCGATGAAAAATGGCCACTAAAATCTCGAATATTCCTAAATTTATGTTAAAGATTACTATGTTATAAAAATAAAAATTATAATTAGATCGGTTATTCCTAGGTTGTATTAAAAATATTTGTTGTATTAAGAAATACCTTTTATTTTTTAACAAGAAATACTTGTTGTATTACCTTTTTCTTTTTTTTTTTAACAAGAAAAAAAAGAAGATGTTGTATTTCTTTTTTTTGTAATTTTTGTACTACTTTTTATTTTTTTACAAGAAAATAAGAAAATGATGCTGCCAAAGTACCTTTTATTATTTATACCTTTTATTTTATTTTTTTGTCAAGAAATACTTGTTTTATTATTATTTTTTTTACAAAAAAAAAGAAGAAGATGTTGTATTACCTTTTTTGAGTAAAACATATTTTTTCCTTTTAGTTTTGTTATGATATTAATTTCTTCGTTTTTTTGTTTTTTTTAAGACAATAATGTTTTTTGTCTTTTATTTTTTTGATGATTTTATTTTCTTCATCTTATTTTTTTTTTAAGACGATAACTTTTTTTGAAGACAAAAAAATAAAAATGCAAGATAGCATCCCCAGGGTTCGAACTTAAGACATCCCAAGAAAAACCGCAAATGATAACCACGGCATCCCATCGATGTATAATTTTGAATAAACATATTTATGTTGAATAACGTTTCAACATTATATCACTTGGCTCAAGTCCCACATAGAATCAGACAAACTTTGAAAGATATAAATACCTTTTCAATACCCGTGTCAATGACATGATCACGAAAAAGGGCCAAAGTAATCCAAATTTTTAAACTAAATTACCAAAACATCCTCATCCAGTGACTCGCTGACCTGTGACGTGATAGCCCTCTTAGAATCATGATTTATGACATCATACGGTTAAAAATCGGCGATTCTCATCTAGAACTAGGTGATTCCTGAGATTACACAAGAATCGACACGGGGTGACCGATTCTCGTGTCGACTCGAGCGAGTCCGTTGCGACTCGCCGATTTTTAAAAGAACTGATTGTAATAGTTATATGTTCATGGAAAACCTATATAGAATATTTTTAGAAGTCGAAATTCTAGGGATGTAATCTTCAACCCAGAGACCAACATCAACCTCAAAAATGGAATCCTAAGATTGAAATATGATTGAATGGAGACCTATAATTTGTTGAAAAACTTGAGGGAAGAGATGGACCCACTCCTAGGATTAGGGGCAATGTCGTGAGACTATCGATCGCAATGATTAGGCTTTTACCAGAACTGTGAGAACTCTGTAAATTTCTGTATACCTCTCCATGGCCACGAAGGCTTCTTAAAGAGGGATGGAGGAGGTCATTCTCCAACGTTCGATTTCATCCTAAAATCTTTGAGAAAACATGGTCCTATAATCTTAGAAAGTGGGTGGTTACTTTCTAGCCGTTAGATAACGGTACTTTCTTTCTCTAAGAAGCTTTTATTTTTTTAGTAATAAACATTAAATTATAAGAGAGAGAATGATTACACGTTTAAAGACCCCATGGCCACACACACATACCAACATCTCTCACTTGTATATATTGAAATATCATAAAGTCTTTATCACTTAATGAATTTAACATTTATGTGTATATTTTTGTCATGAGGCTTTCACGCAAGTGCAGTTATACATCTTATAATAAAAAAAATATCCAAAGTCATGTCATAGTTTTTCACGCTAATGCGGTTTTTCCTTTCATGACCAAGACATCAAAAAATATCCCATTTGAGAGTTTCTAACTTAAATATTTCTAAATCCCATCAAAACTACAAGCTTTGAAAATATTTATGCATTCAATCCCTTTGTTAAAGGGTCTGCAATCATATCTGAAGATGGCAAATAACTTACAGTTATTTCATTCTTCCAATAATATCATAAATATAATGATAATCAATTTCAATGTGCTTACCCTTGGAACTATAAGCTCCATTTCTAATTGATGAAATAGCAGCCTGATTATCACAAAAAAATTTAACAAGTCCGTTTGCTATATCCAGCTTCAAATCATTTATGAAGCGTTTAATCCAGACGGCATAAGTTGTAGCAATACTATAAGCAATATACTCAGCTTCTATAGTATACCGAGCTACACAACCTTGTTACTTACTGGAACAAGAAACACATCCACCTCCAAAGAGAAATACAATTCATGAGGTTGATTTTCTATTATCTAGGTCTCTTGCAAAATCTGCATTAGAGTACCCAGTAACCTTTAAGTTATCAGCTTGAAAGTACAACTTGTAATTTTTAGTTTTTAGAATATATCTGAGCTTGCTAATGAGCCATACTAGGATTATTTTGGAATCTACGTACAAGACCATATGCATGACTCAAATCAGGTCTAGTACACATCATGGTATAATTTATGCATCCTACAACTTGAGCATAATGAATTCTTTCCATTTTAGCTTTGTCACTATCATTTAACAGACATATTTTCTTTGATACTTTCAAGCATTTACAAATAGGTGTATGGGCTTGCAATTTTCCATCTTAAATCTCTTTAAAACACTTTTTAAATAACTTTCTTGAGATAAACATAGAAGACTTGAACTTCTAGCTCTTGTTATCTTAATACCCAATAATTATGAAGTTTCTCCCATATCTTTCATCTCAGAATAAGAACTTAGTCATGATTTGGTATGGTTAATCATGCCAATATCATTACCAGCTTTCAAAATATCATCCACATATAGTGACAATATAACAAAATTGCTCTCATTATTCCAGACATATACACAATGGCCTAACCTATGGGCTATATAGCTAATTTCAGTGATTGAATTATGAAAAATAAAGTACCATTGCCTAAAAGACTATTTTAGACCATATAAAGATTTCGTAAGTTTATATACTTTGTTTTCTTGGCTTTTAAGTACATATCCTTCTGGTTGTTTCATGTGCATATCTTCTTTTAATTATCCATTTAAGAAAGCTATTTTGACATCCATCTGAAATGATTCTAGATCATAATATGCAATTAATGCAAGGATGATCCTAATAGATAAAAAGTTGGCTACTGGATAATAAGTTTCTACATAATTTATGCCCTCCTGTTGGGTAAATCCTTTAGCTACCAACCTAGCTTTATAATCAATAGATCCATTTGCATTAAGCTTTTTCTTTAGGACCCATTTGCAACCGATGGCTTTTTTATATTTAGGGAGGTCAACCAACTCCCAGACTTGATTTTTTTTAATATAATCAAGTTCATCATCTATGGCTTGAGTCCACTCAGCTAAGTCATGTGAGTTCATAGCTTCACTATAGCTTCGAGGTTCCTCTATTGTATCTTTACTCATTGAAGAGTAATTATCTTCATTCATAAATACATAATATTATTCTAAAGTCGTAGGTGGGACTCTAGTTCCTTTAGGCCTATCTAGTATACTTGATTCAATTGAATCATTCTCATCAAATGTAGAGGGAGTCTGAAAAACAACCAGACCTTTCTCTTTATCAATTTCATGTAAGTTAATAGGCTTATTTAAATATTTTCATCATCTATATTTTTTAAGAATGAGTATCACGATTCTCTACTAATGATCTAGTAACATAGTTATAGAATCTATACCCTTTAGAATTTTATAAACAACCTATAAAAGAGCATTTTATAGTTTTATTTTGTAATTTATCTCTATTTTGTGGTGGTATAAGCACGTGCCCAAGAACCCCAAACTTTCAAGATAATAAGGTCAGGTTTCCTACCTGTCCATAATTCATATGGGATCAAGTCTATAAATTTAGTTGGAACACGATTAATGATATATATTGCAGTGTTTTGAGCCTCACCCCAAAAATGAGGTGATAAATTTGAATGGCTCATCATGGACCAAACCATGTCCATTAGACTTCTAGTTCTCCTTTTAGTTACATCATTTTGTTGTGGTGTATATGGCATAGTTGTTTGGTGAATTATACCATGCTCCTTACAAAATTCAGAAAATAAGACGGAGCAATATTCACCTCCTCTATCTGTTCAAAGAATTTTAATATGTCTACTTAACTGATTTTCTACCTCAGCTTTATATTCTTTAAATGTTTCTAATGCATCTGATTTCATACTAATTAGGTATACATATCTATAACGTGAATAATCGTCTATAAATGTTATGAAATATTTCAGGCCTCTATGTGTTTTCACATTTAATGGGCCACATATATCAGAGTGAACAATACTAAGTGGTTCACTAGACCTTTTCCCTTTAGAAAAAGACTCCTTAGTTAATTTACCAGAAATACATGGCTCGCATGTTTTGAATACAATTTCTCCTAAATTGGGGAGCAAGCATCTTTTAACCATTTGACTCATTTTATCTTTATTTATATGTCTTAATCTTAAGTATCATACATATAGATCATCCATACACATAAAAGCATCAATATAACCAGAAAATGATGAGTCTTCGTTAATATTCAGTCGGTATAAATTGTCAACTTTAGTACCGTACACCAAAGCTCTAGAATGCTTCTCAATGGTAACTCGACCAGACTTGAACCTTATTTCAAAACCTTTGTCGTCTAACCTAGGGACAAAAATCAAATTGCGCCTCATATTGGGCGCATATAATGTATCAGTCAATAAGAGATTTGTCCCTCCTGATAAACATAGCTTGAAAGTACCAACACCTAATACATCGCAGTAGGTGTCATTTCTCATATAAATCCGCTGGTTATCGGTTGTAATCTCTTCCTATTCTATGAATCCGTCCTTGATCCTCGAGACATGTCGAGTAGAGGCTGAGTCGACCCACTAATTTCTCAAGTCATGATCGGCAACTATTGATTCTAGGACTACGCAGATTAAATCCTTTATCTTATTTTGATTATTTTGAGTAGGGTTGTTATTTTGGTTCCTATTTTTATTTTTCAGCTTAAGACAATTAAACTTGACGTGCCAATTTTCTTATGATAAAAACAGGTCTTCTCAACCTTATTCTTTTGATTTTAAAAATTTCTCCCATTTTCTTTATGCCTATTATTTTTCTGATAATTGAAAGGTTTCTTGGGGATATGAGAAGATGAACTTTGGGCAAAGTGGAGCTCATTTGACTTCTTCATCATTCTTCTCTCAGCTTCAATACTAAGATGCATGGGAAGATTTAACATGATTATCCCTTGTGTAGAATGATTCAATGCAATTACAACAGACTCCCAAGATGGAGGGAGACTGTTAAGGACAATGGACACTTGCATGCGTTCGGGGATTGGATTTACAGTTACAGCAAGGTCCTTTGTAAGCACTATCACTTTATTGACATGCTCGGTCACTGAGTCTATTTCTTTCATTCTGTAAGAATTGTATTTTTCTAACAACAATTGTACATGGGTCTCAGAAGTGGTCCCATACTTTTTAGATAGGGCGCACATCATACTTTGAGCTGTGGTGTAATCCTCAAAGACTCTAATTAAATCATCTTCCATAAAGCTCAACATAGTAGTCCTAGCTATTTTGTCATCTTCTTACAACTTTTCAAGTCGCCTTCTGGCTTGACCATTGGCATTAGGTTCTAAAACTGGTAGTTTTGTTTCTGAGACATAATCTACCTTATCGTGAAAAAGAATATATCCAATTTTTCTTTTCCACATAGAAAAATTAGTCTCATTGAGTTTTTCTGACGTGACTAGCCTAGATGCCATTTTAAATTTTTAGATAATACCTTAAAGTTAAAAAAAAAAAATTTGTATTTAAGAAAGGGTTGTCTGCTAGTTAACTTAATAGGTTTGTCGACTCTCAATGAGTTGATACCTCAAAAAAAAAAAATTCTCGAACAATTTATGTTCGCACTGCTGTGATGCAAAAAAATAATAATAAAGTAAGGCAACAACTACTTTATGTCAAATATTGCATAAAATAAGTTTCATGAATATATGAATATTTTTGCCCAAGAGAGAGAGTCTACAATGATATTTTGATATTTTCAACAAAAATATGGCATTGCATAATCATAAAAATAATGAATTCACAAAATCAAGATCATGAAATTTTTTAACTTAAAAAGACCCAAGCATAGGATAATTATGCAATGCAATGACAATTATTATGCAAATAAAATATGTAGTAAATCCCTAAATTATAAGCCACAAAAAAAAATGCGTGCAAATGATATAACAACCTTTACTTGAATAGTTGTTGTGTGCATAACAATTTTCAATAATCCAATAAAATTATGCACTAATTTTCAGCAATAAAATATGGAAGAAAGAAAGGTGCAAGCCAACTGGTTTTCAGCAATTATGTATGTCTTTATCTTTCTCACTCTAAATTTCAGCAACCTTTTATTAATTTATTTTTTATTTTATATTTTATTGAACAATACCTCTTAAATTTATTTATTTTATCAATTCTCTATTTACTCTATTGAAATTTGTCTTCTCTGATAAAGTTGATTTCATAAGCCATGAGTCAATTTATTATTTATGCCATGAGTCAATTTATTATTTATTCGTTATTATCTCTAAGATAATTGTTCCATTGTTAGGTTTATCTTATTGTTGTAAAAATTAGTTGAAATCCTTTGATATCAATCTGTTTCTATTTCCTCTCATAAATTATTATACCTTTTGCAAGTTAATTGGCGTCCTTTGTTACAGCAACAAAAGCAGTCGCACTTTGATTTAAACCATATGCACTTTTGATATACGCACTTTGTAAATAGGAGATTTCTATCAAAAGGTAGAGAGAAACATCATATACTTTTTATTCTCTCAGGCCTTTATTTCTTGCTCATCATCAAGGTAACATTTTTTTTTAATGCTGATTTAAACTTACAGGAAACCAAATAATCGATTTCGATCCTGGGACCTGTGGGTTATGAGCAAAAATTAAATAAATAAATAAATAATTGAATAATGAAACCTGGGAACGGTAGGGTACAAGCCCACCACGCTTCCACAACCCACTTTGATACCAATGTTGAAAAACTTGAGGGAAGAGATGGACCCACTCCTAAGATTTGTGGGCAGAGTCATGAGACTATCAATCGCAAAGATCAGGCTTTTACCAGAACTGTGAGAACTCTGTAAATTTATGTGTACCTCTCCATGGCTATGAAACCCTCTTAAACCTCTCCACTATTCGGCTTCCTCCTGAAATCTCTCAGAAAACGTGGTCATGTAATCCTGAAAAATGGGTATAACGACACTTTCTCTCTCTAAGAAGCTTCTCTTTTTTAATAATAAGCATTAAATTATAAGAGAGAATTATTGCACATTTAAAAGCCCCATGGCTTCCTCCTGAAATCTCTGATAAAACGTAATCATGTAATCCTGAAAAATAGATGGTTACTTTCTAATCGTTAGATAACGACACTTTCTCTCTCTAAGAAGCTTCTCTTTTTTAATAATAAACATTAAATTATAAGAGAAAATTATTGCACATTTAAAAATCCCATGGCCATACACACGTACCAACATAATTTTTAACGTATCAAATATAAGCAAAGGTTATCTATTTATAGATCATTATAAATTGGTTTTTTGAACACCAAAGACTGATAAATGCCAAAAGATTTCTTACTTCGCTGGAGGATACTATCCATTACTCCGTCGGGCAAAACACATACTAGAGATTCTTAAATCTCAAATGTTGAAGATGCATTCCCTACTACCAATAGATTAATCTCAAGGTAAAAAAAACAAAAAACAAAAAACAAAAAACAAAAAACAAAGAACAAAACAAAAAACAAAAAACAAAAACAAAAAACAAAAAACAAAAAACAAAAAAACAAAACGGAAGTAAACTCTTTGTATACTAGGAAAAAACTAATGCCTGAAGATTGAATACAGACCGTCCAAAGGCTTTATGTAAATGTTACTCAAAATTTAAATTTTTTCTTTTGAAAATAATCATATGGGATAACAAACCCTCATGTATTTCCCAAAATTTTAGACCAAAAACCTTTTACATTCTGCTCCCATGGGAGCACGTATACGCTAAATTTCCCCCCGGGATTTTAAACCATCATCGCAAAATTTGAGGTAAAAGATTACACTTGTAAACTGGTCTTTCACGAGTCAGCTTCCACTCAACCGCACACCCCCTCATTTCATAATAATTTATCGTAGGAGAGTGTATAATGTACTCCAGCAGGAGTATATTACCCCGCAAGAGCATACCATATGCTCATTCTCCAGCACGATTTACTACCTTCGCAGATAACTACTCTCAGAGGATTTTTACAATCTAAAGTTTTCCGCTGATCGTTTTCAAGAGGCAAATTCGGATTTCGAATTCTTCAATGCATGGTCAATTGAACAATCCTTATCCAATTGGATATTCTTTTCAGGCACAAAGAAGGCGTTTTTACTACTTTGTTCTTGGTAAGTGGCCAGTTGAACAGGCTACATTATACTTCCAAGTGAGTTTTATCCGATGGATTAAATGGAAAACACGGTCCTAAAGGGGCGGAAGTCAATAATTGACTGATAAAAAAAAGAGGCATGCCTTGTAACCGCCGGTTGTCATGGGCAATTCTATGGTAAGAATATTGGTTTCATAGATGCCTTGTCTATGAAAGCTTTGTCTAAAAGGCAAAGAAACCCATTACTGTAACCCAGGAGGATTATATTAGGGCGGACGGTTCTGCCCCAATCGTCCGGAGTAACCTAAAGATCATGAAATTGAAAAGCCAAAGCAATGAATGATATCCAACTTAATGAATAGAACACTCCATGTATCATATCCAAATTTAGGTATTTTACTTTAATACATGTCAAAAGAATACGTGTGTATGATCTAAAACATGAATTTTGCCGTGAAAAACTCTACCCAAACCAAAAAGTGCAGCGGTTCAAGGTAAGACCCTAGCCCCCGTTACATGCATCCCTAAAATACAAACATTATGTTCTCTAAAAGATAGGTAGACACTAAAGCAACAACGTAATAGCTAGCTAGCTAGCATCTGGTAATCATTGAAATATAAGTAATAGAAATCATAGGGCCAGGGGCTCACTCGAAAACTAGCTCATAACTCCGCTTTCGCCTTGAGATGGTTCTTGAAGTCCATGATATCACCCTCCCACCTTGTAACCACTTGGTTCTCACACACCCAAATCTCCTTGGCCACCTGGTTGATGAGACGGAAATCGTGACTAACGAGCACCATCCCCCCATCCCACTCATTGAGGGCTTCAGCAAGCGAATCAATGGTTTCAATATCCAAATGGTTAGTTGGTTCATCGAGCAACAATAGGTGTGGCTGCCTCCAAGCTAACCATGCGAAAATGACTCGGCTCCTTTGCCCATCTGATAAGTTATTCATAGGCATCACCTGAGCTTTTCCAGTAAGCCCGAATTTTCCAATGGCTGCCCTCATCTTCTCCTCCTCATTGCCCGTGTATTCCTTCATCATGTACTGCAAAGCGGACATTTCAAGGTCGAGCTTCTCAGCCAAGTGCTGATGGTATTGAGCAATTCTCAAATGGTTATGCCTCCTCACCATCCCATCCTTGGGCTCTAGATCCCCAGCCATTAGCTTCAATAGTGTGCTCTTCCCTGCCCCATTAGGACCCACCAAAGCGATCCTCGAGTCTAGGTCAACCCCGAAATCCAGCTTCTTGTATATGATGTTTTCCGGGGTGTACCAAAAGGCAATTTCAACGAACTGTAAAACAGGAGGGGGGAGCTTACCCACATCAGTGAAGCGAAAGACCAAGACTTTATCCCTCACCACCTTCTCAGTGAGACCACCACGCTCCATTTTCGCAAGGGTTTTCTCCTTGCTTTGAGCTTGGCGTGCGAGCTTTGCAGAACCATGACCAAAACGAGCAATGTACTCTTTCATGGAGGCAATCTGCTCCTGCTCCCACCTGTATTGCTTCATCTGGTTCTCCTCGAGCTCTTGGCGCGTTTGAACGTATTGATCGTAGTTACCAGTGTAGAGCTTCAGCTTCTTGTTCTGCATGTGGATGATGTTGGTGCACACCCCATTGAGGAAGTCCTGTGAGTGGGAGACCACCACCAGGATGCGATCAAAGTTCTTTAGTGTCTCCTCCAACCAAACACATGCTTCTAGATCTGTTGAGACATCACATTCAAAGAAAAATGCATTTTGGTCATTTCTCTTGTACACTTAAGAAATCCCAGAGAGTCTTTGTAATTTAACATTTATGAACTATAGGTAATACCTCATTTCTCAGCTAATGAGGATAAGTTCATTTTATCGAAGTATCATGTTCTTATCAGATATTGAATAATTTTGACACAAAGGCAACAAAAGAAACACTAAGCACAAGGTCTCTAGTAGATGCTAGATCATGTTCATGATGCGAAGTGTCTTTTAATCTAAAAAAGCAATACACTTAATAGTGTGGACATGAATACAATTAATTGAGAACTTCGTTACCAAGATGATTTGTGGGTTCGTCTAGTAATAGAATGGTGGGATTCATGAACAAAGCTCTTGCCAACGCGATTCTCATACGCCACCCACCAGAGAAATCTCTAGTCTTCTTGGCCTGCATCTGTTTAGAGAAGCCCAGACCATACAAGATCTCTGCTGCACGCTTCTCAGCCGTCGATGCATCCATTGCCTCTAGACGCTCATAAATACGATCAAGAGCCTCTCCACCACCATCATCCTAATAAAAGGGAAATAATAAATATTTAAGTTTTCAAAATCTTATTTCCAAGGCAGAAAGAAGAACAATGGTGAAACCCCAAACTCATGTTCAAGCATTCCTGAAGCTGACCTGTGCAGCTAGTGTCTCGACTTCTTTCTCCAATCTCAGTCTTTCTTCATCACAGCTGACAACCGCTTCTAATGCCGACAAATCAGAAGCCTCGATCTCCCTTGTAAGGTGAAAGATATCCATGTGTTCTGGAATTGGGAGTTCTCTGCATCCTATAGCTGCCAAAAGAGTGGACTTTCCACAGCCATTCAGCCCAAGCAAACCATAGCGCCTGGAGGAAACAGAGATATTAAGAGAGCTTTTGGGCATTTATGTAGTGAGATCGCAGATGGGTGAAGAAAATGCATGATCCCAGGGAAGCAGCTTACCTTCCATAATTGAGCTCCAATTCGGAATCAACTATGAGATCGTGGCCGTGGAAGGTAACAGATAAGGATTCTATCTGCATCACACGATGATAAGTGACAAAAGGTCAGAGAAGGAACATCAACATTTCAGTAACAAAGAATTATGGCTTTGAAACATTCCACGTTCTATTGACTCCCAAACAAAAATGTTAAATGATCAAGCAATATTCTTGTTTCTTTATTTTTCCTTCCTCATTTCTCTGTATTACAGAAGATATCATTAAAGGTCAACCCTCACACGCATGCACACAGCCACACACGTGATGCACACAAGTAAAACATGGAACTGGCAAATTCAAACTTCCACCAATAAATTACGCCAAATATAACAGTAAGTATCAATATTGACAAAATTGATCGTGGAGACTTCATATAGCCACAAAAAATAATAAAAGATAATATCTGGATTAAGATATGATGCTGCTGTCATTGAAATCTAATGATCAAGAGAACCACTGTGATCCAGTTGTTACTGGCATACAGGGAACGAGTACAAAACTATTCAATAAATATGAGTTTCAGCAATATGTTTAAAGTAAATGGGAAATTTAAGAAGCAACATTCCAAACACATACTCCCTACTCACAAAACAAAAATTCTATCTGAAATTCCCTTGTGTGTAAAGATATCCCCAATGAAATTTATATATGCCATATCCTACTATAAGAAAATGCAGGATCGTCAACTGAAGGATCGAAAAGCGGTATTAGATTTTACAGAATTAGTCCAAGAAACAAACTTAATAGGCATAATACAAAGAAGTAATCCATAGGTGAGTAATGATTGGGTCAGTAATGATCATAATTAGTGTGTCAAATGACAAGTGCCAATCTTAGCACATCTGAGAGCATCATAAATCAGGATGTAACCACTCAACTGACCTACACGACTTTAGGGGACAATCACAGCCCTTAGATAAGGGCAAGAGTGTTGTATTAAGTTTCTTCAACCCCTGTATCTGAGACTAAAAATTAAGAAGAGTGACAACCTTTATAGAGGGTGGTTTATAGGTTCTCAAGTGCTGCTCAATTCGAGGTTTAAAAATATCCAGCCAATAAAAAAAAATCCCTCCCTCCCTACATCCGAAATCATGGCCAATACATATCTTTGTTTTTCTTTTCCTTTTTTTTAAGAAAGCTGTCGTGGTTAATCAAGTCAGATGCAATAGCACAACTTGTGACAGGTGAAAATATTTTTCTTAGGAGATGTTCCAAGATTCCCAAGAAGAACTTAATACTTCCCAGATAGAATCACCTCGGTCCTTAACTTTCCATTTCTAAGAATACATTTCTAACAATTTATCATGGAAAGAAAAAATAATTTCTAACAAGTTCTAAATATGTTCCAACCATTCATTCAAAGAATCTCGTACTATAGAACTTTGGGAGGAGCTCCATAAAATCCTTTTTTTTGGGCTGGGGGAGGGGGGGCACGGGGCGGATGTTAACTATTGCATTGCTGAAGAGGTAGAACGGTGAAATGAAGCACCCACATAGCGGGTGTACGTATCCAAAAACTTCTACAGGGCCCACAAAATGCTATACATGCCATTTTACAAAAACATAATACAAAAGACAAATAGAGCTCAAAGAGGTGCTCAAAGGACTCCGAAACAATCTGCTGTGAGGCTCCATCTTTAGCAAGGGTGTCGGCTGTGGTGTTGGCCTTGCATTGCTGAAGAGGTAGAACGGTGAAATGAAGCACCCACATAGCGGGTGTACGTATCCAAAAACCCCTACAGGGCCCACAAAATGCTATACATGCATGATTACAAAAACATAATACAAAAGACAAATAGAGCTCAAAGAGGTACTCAAAGGACTCCGAAACAATCTGCTGTGAGGCTCCATCTTTAGCAAGGGTGTCGGCTGTGGTGTTGGCCTCCCCTCCAGATATGCTGATAAACCATATATGTATCCCTGCAAACGTTAATGATTTCATCAAAGATGCAAGCCTATCTCCAGGCGCAAGACGAAGATCTCGAAGCCCAACCTATGATGTTTTTGGAATAACACTAAATAATAAGAGTGTTATTGCCCAATTTGCACAATCTTGGGGCTGCAGGGTAGAGTCTCTACCAGCCTCCTACCTTGGCCTACCCATTTGCTTAGGAAAATTAAAGAAAAATATTTGGGAACACATCATCGACAAGTTTGACTGCAGATTTGCTGGTTGGAAGGCCATTTCCTCTCTTCAGCTGGGAGAACCACGCTCATTAAGGCAATCTTATCAAATGACCCTTTGTCACATCCCAGCCTCAATCACTGCATGACTAGAGCAACTAATGAGAAATTTCCTTTGGTCGAGGGACGGTTCAGCCAACAAATACCACATAGTCACATGGGAGAAGGTATGCAGGCCAAAAGGCACAGGTGGGTTGGGCATTTGGAGTTTGAGAAACTCCAATACTGCTCTATTATCCAGATGGTGGTGGCACCTTTTTACCCAAGAGGGTCACCATTGGCAGGAGGTTCTATCCTGCAAATACCACATCAAACTCATCTAGATGGATGCCCCCTTGCCACACCGATAGCCTCTCATTTGGTTTTTGGCGCTCCATCATCCGATGCTACGACCTTTACGAGGCCAATGCAAGAATCCTCCCTCGATGTGGCAGCAAAACTCTTTTCTTTTCTGGATGAATATTTGGGTAGGTCACACCCCCCCGAGGTACTCTTTCCCTGACCTCTTTCTCCTTGCTACAAACAAAGTTGTTTCCTTCCTCGACCACTTACCCAATTGAGCCACAATCACTCTTGGACACCCATTTTTAGGCACTATTTACATGACCAAGGATTAGGGTCTTTCCTCCAACTCTAAGCACTCTTGCAACCCATCTATCTCCCTCTCACAGGCGAGGATAGACTCATCTGGAAACTCAACTCTTCGGGTTGTTGCTCTGTGGATTCGTGCTACTTGGCCTCAGCTGCTTCTCACAATCCCCCGCAGGCCTTCCCTTCTTCGGCCAAAGCACTTTATCCCACCAAAGTCACATGTTTTCAATTGGCTGACCATCTTACCAAAGGGTGCTCACTGTGGATCAATTGCAAATGTATGGTGTTCCCTTGCGTAACCGATGCCCCATGTGTTTATGCGCTAAGGAGAGCGAACCTTTTCTTCACTGCACCATTGCTCAATTCCTTTTGGGGCAGTTCCTGAAACTCTTTTGCTAAACTAGGGTCACCCCCAGTCTGTCCCCAGTCTCTTTAACCTCTCTCAATTTCTCCCATAACCTGAACAAGGGACTATCTTATGGAAGGCCAGTTTCAGCCACCCTGTGGTTCATTTGGATTGAACAAAACCACAGAATTTTCAGAGGAGGAAGCATTTCACCTGAACACCTCAAAGAAAAAATTCTAACTATGGTCATCTTTTGGAGCAAGAACCACAAACGTTTTAAGGCCAACTTATCAGCGGACTTCCAGTACAATTGGCAGGTGCTATGCCACTCCACCTCTTCAAGGGTCGTTCATTACCTGCTATGGAGACCTCCAAAACAGGCCTGGATCAAATTGAATTTTGATGGCTGCTCCCTGGGTAACCCAGGACCAGCCGGGGTTGGAGGATTGTTCAGGGACCCTTCTAGCTCAACTATTCTTGCTATCTCCAAACCCTTTGGTCGTGCTGATAGTACCACAGCATAGGCCAATGCTTTACTCGAATGCCTAAGAGTTTATAAGACTGAGTGGGCAAACCAAATTGCCATTGAAGGTGACGCTAAATCCATCATCTCTTAGGCTTTGGGCTCCGCTGTTCAACCCTGGAGGCTGGCCCACATTTTCGATGACATTTTCAACATTACTTGCCAAATCCACAATTCATGACCCACATTTGGCATGAAGGCAACTCCCTGGCTGATGCTTTAGCGGAAGAGGGAGTAGCATCTACTCCTGGGAATGGGCCTCACGAGTTTTTGTTGGCAGCTATAGTCTTGATCTTTATCACAAAGTGCATGTATAGAATTTTTGTATCTACCTCACCTTCTAAGTGATATTCGACCTAATTAAGGGGTCTTTTTTTGTATATTTACTTCTCATACTCAATACCAGTAAACTTTTCTCAAAAAAAAACCTCCACAAAGGATGAAATTTGCGTAGGGCCACAAGAAGGGCTAAAGCTTCAGCCATGGCAGAGTTGGTGTCTACGACAACGAGGGAATAAGAGAGAATAGAATTTCCAATGGAGTTTCTGAAAATATCCCCAATTCCTGCAGGGCAGGGTTGCCGAGGGAGCAGCCGTCGAAGTTGCGCTTCACTTGGTCTTGGTCCCACTCAGGTGGTCTCCATAAAGAGGAACAAGAGACCATCGCTGCTCTAAGGAGCCAGCAAATTTCTTCTATTGAGATGGAAATCCAAAAAGGAATAATGCTGGAATGACTTGTTGTTTTTGGTCAAAAAGGTCACTAAGGATGTCACCTTTTCTAACATGGCCATGACAATAGTGGATTTACCTCTAAGGATCCGACTGTTGCTCCAACCAATAACCCAAAATGTTGCTGCAACAGAGGCATGGCACAGGTAGCTACCGTATTTGGTCCATGGCGGAGAGAGGAAGGCCTGGATGTCTTTTGGATGGTCTGAAGTGACAGCTCTCTCAAAGAAGATAATCTAGCTAAACATTTTCATCTTGGGTCGGATGAGAGAAAACCGAGCTCTACCCACTAAAGAGGGGTGGTGGTTGGGAGGGGAGGTAGGTTGCGGGAGAGCTTTGTAGAAAGAAGAGACCAAGAAAGTACATCGATCCCTAGGGAGGGAAGGAAGATAGAGAGAAGGATGGTGGATAGAGCTAGAAATTCAGGAATCTCCAGGTCCGAGAGAGGTCTTCTGAAGCTAGAATTCCTCACTCTCATGCAGCCCAACAATTGAAAGCTATATGCTACAGTGGCGAGAGTGTTTCGAGCGACCCAAAAGAGATAGGGAAACCTATCTTTGAGTAGGGCCAGGACTAGCCACAGGTGGGACCAAAAGAGGAACCAATGGCCTTGGCAGAGGTAGAAACAGAGGCTACTAGTGAGGGGGGGGGGGGGGAAACAGTGGAGCAGCGATCTCCAGGCCAGTGAAATGATGGGGCCGACCCTAGTAGTAGGGAGCCAGGCATGAGCTTCGCAGCGGTACTTGTGCCACGCTATGGTCTGCCAAAGGTGGTTGTCCTGAGTAGTGAAGGACACTACCATTTACTGAGCAGAGCCAGGTTCTTATGCCTCAAGTTGCGGATACCCAATCCTCCTTGAGATTTGGGTGTGCAAACCCTGGCCCACGAAATAAGATGGCATTTTCTTCCACCTTCACCAGCCCAGGGGAAATTCATCAATGAGTTGCCTAGGCGATCTGTCACCAAGGCTGGCATATGGAACAAGGGCATCTGGAAGATGGGAACGTTGGTGACTGTAGCTTTGATGAGGGTGAGGCTACTGGCAGGGGACAAATACTTTCCCTTCCATCCCACCAATCTACAGTCAAATTTGTCTCAATGTGGCTCCACTGGGTAGCTTTGGGTTTCCAATGCAAAGAGGTGGAGGACGAATCCTCAGTCCTACACCCCAAAGTATCTGCTACTGCCGTAAGGATGTGGGGTTGGACAGCAATCTTTCTTTTTATTCTTGAGTTTTGATATTTGCATATATAAACTTTTTATATACTTCATAAATTTTTATATTTGTACTTGGCCTGTAGCAAACAACACAGTGGGATCATCCACATGAGGAGGGAAGTGTGCATAAAAGGAAATACACCTTCAGTATCCCCTCAGGGGAAGCCCACCAAAGTGAGACATAGGATGCCAATAGGGAAATGCAAAATTAGTTCATGCCATGACAATCTATTTGGAAGGATAGCCAGAGTGCCAGCTCGAGGAGGGAATGATCTCAATTTTTTTTTTTGTGATTATTTTTCTTAAAAAAAACTCAATGGACCTTACAGCTCCAGGACTTAATATGGAGTCATCCTGTCCGACACTTCCATCACCTATCTAAGATTGACATGTGCAAGCAGAGAAATCAAAGAAGCAAATGATGGATGAGTGGAATTTTTTCTTAGGCAAAAGAGGGAAGCATATAAATTAAAACAATTAAGCCTAATAAATAAACTGCAACCACATCCATGAAAATAAATATATATATATATATATATATATAATTTTTTTTGGATCACTGAACTCTAGATGTCCATCAAAGAGGTTCGGCAATCAATTATCAAGTGAGAACCTAGGTGAAGCATATGCATGGACAGATACGCAAACTGGAGGAGGACACAACCTTCACTGAGATGATAGAGTTAGGGCTCCAAGTAAGTCAAGGGAGATTTTTTATGGCTTGGTCGAAGGGGATGCGTACTTGGGCGAGGTTGATGTTAGCCCCTAATTAGCACTTGAATTCGTCAGTGAAGCAACAAGAAAATCACGTGCAAAAATGAAAATCTGTTTCAAGTCACAGTCGATAGGACATATAAGGTACTGCATAACAGAGGTAAATCTACAAGTAATAGCAGGGAGTCAGTTCTCTATGAGGGGTCTTTGCAGTTTGCACATGTAAAGCTCTCTGTGATTTTGTTGAAATAGATAACTATTTAGACATTAGTGATAGATGACTACTCAAGTTGATCATGGCACCCATTCTCATAGGATGTTCTGGCAAGTGCTGAGAGCTACAAGACGAAAGGGGATGCCTTACTTCATGATAACAGTGGAAGACAGGCTTCTAGGAGAGGGGAGAAGGTAAAATACTACTAGACCAAACATGTACAATGACAATGTACGTGTGCATCTTTTAAAAGATGCAGTCATCAAGAAGTGAAGATAGTAATTCAGAATTAGAGCTTAACAGTTGCAGAATATAAAGATTTCCAGTTCAACCAGGAATATTAATATAGGAGACTAATGATATCCGCATCAAATTAGGTACAAAGGGAGCATCATATATATTATGTGCATGGGAGCAGAACAACGGTAGTTTAAATTCATATAGAATATCTTTCTCTTGAGAATGGTTAAACTTATACACATTGTGTATTATAAAGAATAAATACTACATGGGGACTGTGAACTGATACACTCCAACAACTACAAAAACAGTGCGCTCCCAATGGTGTCAGTGAATGAATAAAATCATGGGCTATACAAAACTACTTCATTTTTTTGTTATTTTCAAGTGCATGCTGACCAATGAGCTATATACAACACTTTGCGACATACTCCAGGTGGTGCGGAGGTTAAAAACAGAGCTAGCCAATAAGCACCCCTTTCAAATAGAATTTTGAGACCAAGTCAAAAATGGGACACAAGTACCTCAATGTAACACAAAGAAATGAGTCCCCAAGGGGCAAGTCTCTACCTATTTTAGATGAGATTCAGAGAGGATAGAGCAAAAGTTTTCGTCAAAACTAGGATAAAATTAGTGAAATTTTTTGAGAACAGAAAAGGAGAAACTCTTAGGAAAGAGAGGGGAAGAGACTGAGGAACAACCATAAAAGCTGAAAGTATATACAAACTAATGATGAGGACTTCATTAAGCCTAGAGGACCAACGGGAGTTTCAACAAAAGCAACTTCTCAAACAGAAGGTGACCGTAGAATGCAGGCCACAAGTGTCAAGGTGCAAGATGTTTCATCTCTTAAGCCTCCCTTTGGTTTAGATCCTATCACTAATTTTTCCAAAGAGTTATGGATCTTCATAACCGGGATCACCCTGGAGGTTACATAGAAAGTAAAAGTAGTCATAAAAATTGGAAATTAACATTCTTGCCAATTGTCCAACTGCTGCAGTCTCCACCAAACAATTTAAACATGATATAAGAACAATTCCCTTAAGGCCATACATTGATGGAATGGCTCTATCAGGGAATAAAAGCACACACTTAACACATCCATCAGCATGATATTTCAAAAAAAAAATCCTAACCTCGCAATTGCTTAATGGATGCCATTAAGCCTAAGAGCTCTTTTTCCTTTTTTTTTTTAATAAGAAAGATACCTAGAAGCTCCGTTAAATTACTGAATAATATCTCTAGAAACCATGCATTTATAAAAAAATCAATTCCATAGAGTTGCGTTCCAAAATACTTATTTGGACAAGCACACAAACTGTGCATTCATGACATATACCCAAATCACCAATTTTATGAGCATCAATACTATAGCATGCTGCAGTTAGTTCCCAAAATGTGAACAAGTTTCCTTAAAAATTACAGACTCGTATGCAAATTAAATGGCGATCATCCACAAAAGCCATGAAAATGTCAAGCACTGTCCAAGTGATGCTAAAGATAACAAAATTGAACTGGAGGCAACAATAAGATTGTGAACTGCTCATTGCATGGCTCAAATATAGCTACCATTCCAACCATCTAAGAAATGAAAAACAATCTTTCGAGGATTCCATTTGTAAGAAATGGAGCAAGCCTTGTCTAAGCAACAAGAATGGCATCAATCAAGTGTTGCATAGAACATCCAAACAACTTTCCAATGGAAATACCAGAAGGATAGCTGAGTGTGAATTTCTTTAAACTTGAAAACTCAGAGAGAAGCATAAAAGCTAATAATCAAGTAAACCTCTTGGAAAGCACTTGATCCAATGTTTCAAACAAACCATTCAAGTAGCAAATCCATAATGGAAGTCAAAGCCATGTGGATTCTTCGGAGTGCAACTTAATGAACATATCAACGTTAATTACAATACGGTTTCTGGTCACCTAAACAAATATAGGGCAGTATGGGGGCCAATTGACATCTCCCATTGTTGAGGGCTGTTATGTGAGGATAATATTGTTTGACGATAATGTTGTTCAATGCATACAAATTTTGATAAGTATCACTGTTCCAAAAAAAGCCCCACCCCGCACCTAGGCATCCAAAGGGCCCTAGGCCGCATGCCTGGGCTTGCGGGGCCCTCTCTGGGTGCCCAAAAAACCAGCCTAGGCGACCACCTAAGCAAGCTCCCAGCACCCAGTTCTGAACCCTCCAAAGCAGAAAAAAACTCTAAGTCTAAACCCTAGAAGCACCCCAAATCAACTGATTTCGCAAATTTCTTTGAATAGAAAAAAATTGAGAGGTTTGAAGAAGCATCCAAAAGCTTACCCTTTTTTATTTAAATTTTCTTTGTGATGCTAGCGAGGCTATTATTGTATGCCACTATGGAGTATGGATTGGAGAGTTGGAACTAATACACTATGGATTTGTTTATGTTTTTCATTAAATTTTCAATGGTTTGAAGTTTTGGACATGTTTCAACATTCATGTGTATATATTTGCATGAAAAAAAATAGTTAGAATACCTATAAATGCAAAACAATAAAAAATTAACACCAAAAAAATGCATATACGTGAGTTTGGATCATAAGAAAGTGAAACGTGTGCGTCTTGAACCAAAGCAAAAGTTACCGCAGAACTTTTATCCTTTCTTTTTTAATCATGGGAAGATATAAAAAACGAAAACCTATGAAACAAGTTATACCATAACCCAAGAAAACACATTTCCTACTGAAGATTACTTTAAAACATAAGCAATAGGAAGCATGAAATGAGAAATATTACAAAACACATACAATACATTATGAACTTAAAACTCTCATTACAAATCTGAAGTGAGTGGTATGGATAAAAAATATGTATTCCACATGACAAGAAGGAATTATTGAAAATAAAAAACAATGCCTAGAGACAAGACAGGCAGAGCAAGAGATGAGCACCAACAATGTTCAACACATACAAACCACCCTTCATGGTCCTTCAAATTCATCATGTGGCTGCATATGAGGAAAGACTAAAGCAATGAAGATACTTGCAGAGACAAGGAAACCACATACTCCCCACATAAGTGTTGAACCAGTAGATGTAAGCGTGATCATTAAATATCAAGCATCAAAGCACTAAGCTATAAGATATTCAGCATAAATAGTAGACAGTAATAACAAGTTGCATCACCATTAAACCCTTAAAATATTATCATATAAAATTATGAAAGCAATTTCAATTACTCCAGATGATATCACAACAGCCATGAGAGGCTAATTAAAAGAAGAAACAAATAAGCCAAATAAAGAAGCCCATAAATCTACTAACATGGATATCTCGGGATAGGGGGTGTGAACAAAGAACTCCAGTGCAAGTGCGATCAGATAAATGAATCCCACCAACTCCATTGGCCAACTTATCAACTCCATTCTGAGCCTCGGCAGCCTTTGATGCCCCAGCCCCAGACTTACCTCCTCGCTTCGCGGCAGCAGCAGCCTTCTTGGCAGCTGCCTTCTTCTTGCTAGCATCGGACACCATCTTCTCTCTCCTTTATCCTCCTTTTCAAAGATCAAGCTGATGAAACCCTAATTCCCACAACAAACGAACAATAATAAGTTATACTTCTTATAAAAAAAGTAAAGGGCTTAGTTCTCGTATTGAGTCAGATTGAATTATCTCACTTTTTTGGATTGATGAAAAGCGTCTAGAAGAATAACTGATTATTTTATCTGTAACCCTCTCAAAACAGAAGGACATAACGTTAATGGCTCTGAGGATTCGCCAAAAAAGACAGCGACACAAGAACATCGCTCAAATCGAAGCCACAGGAATATTTCTTGTTCGCATTTATGCTAACAAGATGAAATTTTTGAGTTAGTGACTAATATGAAGTTGCTGCTTCATGGAAACCATAAATAACAGAAAACACATCCCCATTCGAAAGAGAAACTCATCCCCATTCAAAAGAGAAACTTGTTAGACTAACTAAAGAAGCTAGGTCAAAGAACCACAAAAACTAAAACCGACCAATGCCAAAAGATCACTTAACAGGATATTTTTTGAGGAACAAGATAACTTGTATCAACAGAAATAGTAATTACAAAGCCACAAACTTAAGTGATAATGGCATCCCACAAACTTGGAGCCAAGAAAGAAAAAAACAGCATTACTTTTAACCACAAAAAGGAAGAGCAATGGATGAATGACAACAAGCTAACGCATCAGAAACTGAAACCCTATTGAACGAAATACCCATTTAGGAAAGTAAGAGAAGGAAGCAATCCCAAGAAGAAAAAATAACAAGATGGGAGACGAAGAAAACCTGTATTTTTGTGGATCGCAAAGAAAGCATGCTCAAAAACAACAAAAGATTCAGAGAAAATAATGATCAAAAAAATAGATTCAGAAGATGAAATACATTTGTAGAAAGAGCAAGATAATACATGACTTAGAGAGAGAGAAAGTACCTTTAAAGTGATAAATATCTCTGGAAGCAGGTGCTATAGCAGGAGTTAGAGAGAGAAAGAGAAGCGGTTCTCGTCGGATGAGAGAGAAAGTGTCCACTGGAGGAGGGGTCGAGAAGAGGGGGTTGAAGCGGTGGGTAGGAGAGTATTTATCTACACAATCAACGCATAATCAAACATTGCTTTCCTGCTTTCACATGAACTTCCGGAACGCACGTGTTCGAAAAGATATCATACACGTGTATTTAATCTGGCCGTAGATAGTGTCACGTTTCTCTATGGACGGCAGATTTATCAGCGTCTCATGCACCATTGATGTTTCGCTGCCGCCCTCTCCGAAGCATATTCCACTTCTCTTGCACTTTTAATTCAGGAAAATGGTTTGATATCGGTATAAATAAACCGCCACCTCATAACTCATCGAAAATTGACATTTAAATCGACAATCTCAACTTGAACATTATAGTTGTGAAAAAAATTAGAATTTTAAATTTTAAAAATAGTATGTATTGAAACAAATAATCTAAACCGTCCATTCATCCTAAAAATAAGTGTTCACATATACGTAAAATCTATAATATTGTTTAAGTTTCAAATTTTATTTTAGAGCCATCATGGAGATTTTCGATGCCACAAGTGCTTTCCATAAGAGGATTTGAGGTGAGGCTTAATTTTGTCGTCATAAAGCCTAGGCTCTATTGAAACTTTACCCTTTGTTTTTTAGGAAAATGGATTGATAGTGTTGCAGTTCTATCAAAATAAATACATCCTCACCTCCTAGCTCATTAAAAAATCGCACGTCAAGCATCCTTTGCATGTATCATATCGTCTTGAACATTATCGTTGTGAAAAAAATAGGATTTTAAGCTCTAAAACTAGTGTATATTGTAACAAATTATCTAGACCGTTTATTTTGTTCAAAAAATAAATGTTCACATATCTGCAAGGTTTGTATTATTTTTTTATGATATTGGAAGTTGATTTTAAAACCATCATAGAGATTTTCGTCGCCGAAAGTACTTTTTAAATGAAGATTTAATGTGCAGCTTTATTTTGTTTTCATAAAGCTTAGACCTTATAAAAATCTCATCCTATTTTATTAGGTTAAGATCTTGTGCTCATTTTTTGATCACTGTATTGAATGCAAAATCCATCGGGGCTGAATTGGTTCCATCCTCAAAACTCTCTTTCATTATTTATTTTTTATTTTCCTCTGTCCTTAATCCTCCCTAAATCCCTACCCAATAAACCTTTATTTTAATTTATTAATTTTTTTTTATTTTTTTTTCTGGATCGCGATCTGGACGATCCGAGAATGATCTAGATTATTGATTCGAATCAAGACCGAGGGTGGCCGATCATTCTACCTATCTGTCTTTTCAGGCTGTTTATTTTTTGGCACTAAAATGTTTGAGACATGCTTAGAAGAATGAACAACCTAAATTTGAACTATCAAATTTTAAACCATAAGTGAATAACTTTATCATCAAATTTTAAACCTACATAAAAGAATCTCAATTTTATGGTTCATAAAATCCAAATTTGTTTTAAGAATTGGGTTTAGGCCTTGAGTGGCTAGTTGTTGATATCAAGCAATGCTACATCTCAAGTTGAATCCCTACAATTGAACGGCCAAAAAAAAAAAAAAATCTAAATTTGATTTTCGACAATAATCTATGCCATATTTTTTTTAGTGGATCCTAAAATTTTATAACAAAAGAAAACTTCAGGAGGTAAAAAAAAATTGATGTTTGTAATAGAGAGAGAGTCTCACGGTAAATGATCTCGCCTTGTGGTGTGTCCCACTCTCTCCATCACCATTCATTATTTCATTAGAAATGTATGATAAAGTTAATGAGGCCGGTATACCATACACAAAGCCTGTGTATCAGACAATGGAGCATTTGTTGCCCTTAGTTGATGATAGATGGTGGAGATCTATAACTATCCCCATCCTTCATCAGAGAGCTTGTGGAAGGTGAGGGTGGTTGATGCTCTTGTGGTGCACTACATACCACACGTATCCAATTGTGTATAGCATGGCGTATGGCAAAACACTTTAATGAGATTTCTATAAGACTAGATTTTCTTTTCAAATCCTTGTCCAAGAAACACTTTCGGCAATAAAAATCTCCATAATGGCTCTAAAAACAATTTTCAACATCAACAATAAAATTTGAAATTAAAAAAATAGTATAGATCTTATGGATCTATGAATACTTATTTTTAAGGCGAAATAAATGTTTAGATAATTTATTACATTAACCATATTTTTAAAGCTTGAAATCCTGTTTTTTTTTCCTTTAATTATTTAGGTATAATGGCTTTTGAATCAAATTCATTTCATAGGCAAATTTATAATACCTTTCCATGTGAGAGAAACTTAGCGTGACTTCAATTTTAATATTGCGAAAATTGTTGACAACTCCCTAAAATATACTTTCTGACACTCTACTCACACGCTAAATTTTTCTCACATCATTTTCTCAAAAACCATATTTTTTAACTATTACCCCCTCAACCTAAAAAAAATAGAAATAAAGAAAAAATTACCCCCCCTTTTTAACTTCTACCTTAAAAAGGGCGTTTGCATAGGCAGTCCGACATTTTGTAACCGTCGATCCGACATTTGTGTAGGTAGTCTAGCATTTTGTGGGTGCGGTCTTGCTTTTTGCTCATTGTAATAAAATCACTCCGACGTTTTGATGCAGTTGTCCGGCAGTGTATGTGCGTTGTCCGGCGATATGTTTACTGTAATGTGGGCAATCCGGCTATTTGAAGTAGTGCTCCAGCAATTTACTTACTGGAATGGGGTCAGTCTGGCGTTTGCAATGTGCGGTTCAACATGTGTTTCTAGAATGATGTTAAGTTTGGTGTTTCACAGCTTCGCTCCGGCGTTATGGTCGATCTATTCAGCACTAGGAGAATGCAGTCTGGCAATATCTTACTCGCAGTCTAGCATTACAGAACTTCGATCCCGTGATTTTACTACTGGAGACGTAAGTCCAACATTTCATGGTCTCAGTCCAGCACTTTAGATACATGAGTAGGGTGGTCTGGCGTTAGTAGTCTATGGTTCGGCGTATCACTGTCTAAAGAAGTAGTCCAGCATTTTAGAAATGCAGTCCGACATTTATCGTAAGTCCGGCAAATAATAACCGCGATCCGGCAAAAATATTATTGGGATCTGTCCAAATGATTTGTTCGTACAATGAAGGTACTGGAAGGAGTATTTTCGTAAAAAAAAGATATCACTTTTTGAGTTGGGAGGTATTAGTTAGAAGAAATTGTTTTTGAGAAAAAGAAGTAAGAAAAGTTTAGGGTGGGAGTAGTGCCAAAAAAGTATATTTTAGGGGGTTTTTAGTAATTTTTCCTTTAATATTTATCATTACTTCGTCTTTTACAATCACTTCGTCAATTTTCCCCACTACTTTTTAATCCAACTGTCATGTTGATATGAATGAAGTTTGTAATTAGCGTAAGGTTTCATGCTCCCATTCTGCATACTGTCCATTTGCTCCCTTGGACAAAACTCAAACTATTTTATGAACTCCGAAATTTGGAGATGTAATCTCTGAAATATAATGACTGACCAGAAAGAAGGAAATAAATAAATAACTTTGCATTCTCTATGTCCCTAAACAAGATGACACCCAAGAATGAACATGAGATCTAGTTGTTCAAGAACTCTAAATCTTTTTTTTTTTAAATAATCATCTAGTGATATTTAGATAGATCTTAAAATTTCGGATCTAATAAATTCTCTTACGCAGCTATTTTGCTGCTAGAGAGAATTATTGTACAGTATACTCGCACAGGAGCATACTAATGGTCTTTGGTTAAAAACAAGTTCAAAAAGAAGTGGCGGTTTGGCTTTGGTTAAAAAAAAGTTAATAAAGAAGAGGAATTATCTAGTGAGACCTTTCATCTTTGAGACTTTGACATAGACTAAACAGAACAACAAACTAATTGGACCCCAGGTCTATCATTGATTTGAAATGAAGAAAGAAATATTAACAAAGGTCTCAAATATTTCCCTTTTAAATGTCCTCTCATAAAGGCATTTTTCTAAAAAGTTTGTTTAACAATTCTCTAATTACTTGTATTTGAGGTTGTAGACTCTGACTAGTTAAGGATATTTTTGGTAATTTTTTTAAGTGGTTCGATAAAATAACATAAAAGAAAATGATTTGATAGGGCTGCAGCACCATAAAGCCTTACCTCATAACTAAAAAATTGCAATTCAAGTGTTGAAATACCTTCAAATCGATCATCTTAGCTTGAACATTATGGTTGTGAAAAAAAATTAGGATTTCAAGTTCTAAAAATAATATAGATTGCACAAAATCATCTATAGATCATCCGTTTCCCCTTAAAAATAAGAGTTAACAGATCCGCAAGATTTGACTATTTTTTTAGTTTCAAATTTGTAGTTAGTATTGGAATTGATTATAGAGCCATCATGAAGATTTCTGATGCCCAAAGTGCTTTCCAGGTGAAGATTTGAGGTGAAGCTTTATTTTGCTTTTATAAAGCCTAGGCCCTATAGAAATTTCATCCGAATATAAATTTCTTCAATTGTTAAGAGCTCGAAACACATAACTATCAATTAATGAAAATATCATCTGTTCTGCTTTGCCAACTTGAACAACAAAATGGTATTTTGATCATTTGATAGTTCATATTCTCAACTCTAAATCAATGTTATCAAATTCACTTCGTTTCGGCTGAAGAGGCCGAAGCCTGCAGATTTTAAGCATAAACTGAAGCGAAGCGAAGCGTAATCATGTTACTTCAGTTCGATTTAGGCTGCTTCGGTCGAAGCTTCGGGCTGCTACGGTCAAAAAAGAAATACCGATATAAAAGTATTTTTTTAAAATTTTTTTATTATTTTTATATTATATATATATAAATATCTAATTTAATTATATTAATTTTTTAAAAAAAGTATAAAATCTTCCCCCAAATCGATCAAAGCACTGAATTGCTTTATTTTTTTCACCAAATTGAAAAAGACTCCGAAACGAATCTGACAACATTACTCTTAACAAAGAATGATACTTTCATAATTTTGCCCGAGCCACTAAATAAGACCTTTTACTAAAATGCTAGTAGTTGTTTGCAATTCCCACTTTGAACAAGGGCAATTGGGAAGTGTTGTACAAATTCTTTGAGGGATTGTCTACAAAGAAATCATTTATCTTTTGGACATAGAGGTCATAATCATCATCACTCGCTGGATATCAAATTGGATGGCTTGGGGTGAATCATGAAGTCCAAGAATTTATTTTTTTTGAACTTTGATTCTATTCAAGAATACTCTTACAACCACCTATTTTGAAATTTAAAGAACAATAATGATTGTAATCTCCATGTGTAAAAGATAAATAGTCTCTTTGTAGACAATCACATTTTGTGAGGAGGTTTGGTAAATGGTTCTCTTTGGACCCTTTAAAGACTTTGTAAGGTAAAATAAGGTATTTAGTTACAATTTCCGATAAAAAATCTCAAACTTGATGTAGAGGAAAGAATGTGAGAATTTGGGGAATAAATAAAAGATCTCACATCTTTCATGCTTAGGATATAATTTAAGGGCAAGCTTTTCTATGTTGTAGAGGAAGTATAGAAACTTTTTTTGTAATTTAATACCACAAGTAAGTGGTCGCTTTTGTGTTGGTGACTTGGTGTATCTATGCGTGTGTATATTATGCTCTTGCGGCAACATGCTCTCCAAATATCCATTTGCTCCCTCACGCCAACAAAGTACTTAAGAGGACCTTTTCGATTTTTTGTTGTGAGATCCACCGATGTATCACTAAATGATCATTTTAAAAGAAATTCGATTTTGAGTTTTTAAACACCTAGATGTAACCATAAAAAAAATGGGACAATCCCTTCAATATTTGAAAGTTAATATATTATTATTATTATTATTATTATATTGTTATTGTTATTATTATTTTTTGTTGAGGTTGGTAGCTAGGTTCAAGTAGTTACATCCTTCAAATTTTGGGTCCTATAATTACTTCTGGATTGAGTGTTACCTACGGAAGAAAAATAAAAAAATGCTCCCCAAAAAATCCTTTCCTATATAATATAATTTTATATGTCAAAATTTGGATGGAATAATATACACCCAAATGGCATATAATCAATATGGTCCGACTAGACGGCCAACATAGTGCCTCCGTATTTATATAGAATTAGTTGTGATGGATATACTTATCAAATAGAAAACAATATAATGAAACTATTTACTTTTGATACAATGAGGTCACAATCATCATTGACCATTAGATTTGAAATCGGGTGATTCAAGATGTGTCATTGTTTTAATACAAAGTCTAAAACAATATTTCTCGAATGTTGTAAAACACTTTCATCTATTGGATTTCACATCTAGTGGCTAAAAATAATTGTGCCCTCCTTGTACAAAACATAAGTGATATCATAGTACACAGTCTCTTATTAAAAAAATCATTATTTTTTGTTTAAAATTTTATTTTAATAGGTAATTTAATTATTAAGCAATGGTAATTTTGAAATTTTTATAATATTTTCGAAGTTAATGTCTTGAAATTTTATTTATATAATAGTACATTTGCCTTTAACTAAAAATTTCAACTTCATACCTTATAAAAATAACAAAAATATATTTTATCTTTTAGTGATATTTACACAAACAATCTTACTTGATGAGCAAAATATCATAAAGAATATTTTTTTTTTTCAAAAAAACCACATAATTTATAAGTCAACCATTACAACTC
>NW_006497083.1:2926806-2962409 GCF_000471905.2 Amborella trichopoda
TATTTTTATCAATTTAAATTATTGAAAATATTTTTTTTTTATATTTTTATATAGTGCACAATAGTGTTAGGTATATACACCCAAAATTTCATATCAATCAGATTTATATAAAAAAATTAAAATTAAAATAGTGATGTGCATTATGAAACGTATAATGAAGATCTGACGGCTCCCATTCCAGCTATATACTATTCATTATAGCTGGCCGTAAGGTTTACCCATATATATATATATATATAATATGTATATATTGTTTTATATATGCATATATTATTTTTCCATTTTGGTGAGGGACATATGGCCTATAAACTTCTTCAAATCCATCGAACTTAGACAAGAAATCTCATATAGAGGAGATTTATTTAGCAAATTTTGAAGACCTTTCCTTGTGAAATGAGCTTAGACGTGACTTCAGTCATAAACACTCTTACGGTTGATTTGTAAATAGATGAAATGGGCGCTCAAGATAATGTATTACAAGATGCATTATATTAAGGTAAACAACTTATTTTTTCAAATCCATAATTGTCGAAGGTGATGAGTATATGTCTTGGAACTATTTCGGGCAAGATTTAATGTGTGGCTTTTAAAATCCTCTGTCAGCCATAGAAAACACTTGACTAGAACACAAGAAAAATGATGTGCTTAGTGACTACTATCTCAGATTTACATTGAATTTATCTTAGTTTTAGCATGTAAATTCTACTGGGAATAATAAGTCCTATAACATCTCAATGAAATGAATTTATTGCGATGTCCCATTATTATTACGGTAAAAATCATTCCCAATAACTTCTATGTAGTTTATAAAAGTAAGATTAATAGTATTTTGTAGGAAAGGGGCTGGGCAGTGCTGGTAGCATCCCATACCTAGTTGTCACACTGTCACTTCCAATCCTACTGACACCACCTGATGACACCTTTAAAAAAGCCAACTCTTTAAGCTATCTGAAAAACCGAGTAGGGGAATATCTTCTCCACAAAAAAAAAAAAAGGGATTAAGAGTTTGAGTTTGGAAAAAAAATTGTCTTTACCTAAAAATAGCTCTAAAATCTCAATAAAGCAAACAAGGAGAGATTTCTAAGTAATTGATAATGGATGTGTAGTTAAATTAAAGTTCAATAATGAGTTTTGATATTCTAGTTTTGATTTACATTAGAAATTATTTTCAAACTCTGCCATTAAGAGACTATTTAACATGGTTATTTTTTTAATTAATTTTTTGAATTGAAATCCATCAATATCAATTAGAATTTATTTTATAGTAAATAATATATTTAATTATTCATGGGTTTTATTAGGCTACACCACTTAGTGGTGTAGACCCTTAAAGTGCTCAACATATTTTAATACTAAAATACTCTTGAATTGTAATACAAAATTGTTCAAGTAGAGCTAGTTTTGGCAATTTAGAAAGGTAGAATGGATATTTTTATAAAAAATAGTGGTATTCTATGAGTAGTTAAAAACAATTAATGCATCTTGTGGGTGATGTCACATACCATATCGATGATGTCATTATCCACTATTGTTAATAAATGATTTTGTTTTTATTAGGAATTTTTAGTTTACCCTTGACTAATTATTTAAAACAATTAATGCATCTTGTGGGTGATGTCACATACCATATCGATGATGTCATTATCCACTATTGTTAATAAATGATTTTGTTTCTATTAAGAATTTCTAGTTTACCCTTGACTAATTACTTAAAATATCCCTAAACAAAAAGTTATTATACTAAAGGATAAAGGTATCTAAATGTCTAAAAATGTTGAGCACTTTTAAGGGTCTACACCACAAGTGGTGTAGCTTAATAAAACCCTTAATTAATATATATTAAAGTAGATAATTATTCAATCAATATTTGAGTGGAAATGAAAACACGATAATTTCGCGATAAGAGTCTCAATGATAATATCCAGATAACAATAATTGGCACTAAGGCATGCCTTCTCGATCATACTTTTTGTAACCGTGCCCACTTTGAATACTTTTTAAATCACATTACTAGCCCTATTGCTATTTATTATTTTGCCATCCAACCCTCAAGCAAGGAAATAAATGTTTTTAAGACAAAAATTCCCCCAATGAATAAATCCACATTCATTCCCATCCCTTCACTCTCTCTCAAGATTTTCGATTTTTTACAGAGTTTCGCTCTTTAGAAACTTCAAATTTGAGACGATTTGAAATTTGATATAGTTTTTCTTGTAAAAAAATTTTAGATAGCTTTTCTCTTTAAAATTATGAGATATATTCTCTCTAAAAATTTAAAATTTAAAATAGTTTCTAGTTCTAATAATATTGAGATAGGTTTTCTCTCTAAAATTTCAAGTTTCAAGTTTTTAGAAAGAGAAAATATCTTGAAGATATAGATATTTCCATTCGTAAAAAATTACTTTCTTACTTTGGGGGGCGGATACAAAAATAAATAATATTAAGATTAATGTTGTGACATCAAAAGTATGGGAATGTCATGTCTAGAAAGTATGGTCATGAAGGTATCTATAATTTCCCCAAATTTAAATTTATGTGATATGAATGTTTGCATGAGTAACTCAGGACTGATACTTTATTTTATAATAAAGGATGTCTAGAACCCAAGGGCTGGTGATTTGTTGAAGGTGGTGGAGTACCATGCAGGTCTCCGATGTTGCCTATGAGTTGGACAAAAATGGATAACTTATACCATGCTCTAGCAGAAGTGTATTGTCCGTCCATCTACTCCTTCTGGTAAAAACCTACGTGGGGGGATTTTTTTAATATAAGAACAAGAAAAAAATTGCTAGATGGTTATTTAAGAAAAAATGAAGTTTAAATTTCTAATACTTAAATCTCATCCTAAAATATTGGACCACCTCCGTTCAATCTTGAAACAAATTTTTTTAAACTGCATAAAGAGTGTGATTTGGAATTTTTCTTTTCCGAAGTTAGTGTATGGATTTTTTTTTTTTGGGGTGAGTAAGTTAGTGTATGGATTAAAGATGTTAAGTATCATATTTCGTTTCTTCAAATTTATACTAAATTGGATTTTACTAGAGGGAGTGAATGGATAGCATGCTCCTATGGAAGCATGATATCTTTTGTCAATAGAAGGGACAAACAATAAAGAGAGTGAGAAAATAGAGAAGAATTGAGAAGGAAATGCGTACCACTGACCATGACAGGCAGCAGAGAAAAGAGAAATTTTTGCAATGGCATGCATGTGCATGTGACTTGAAAGACAGAACAAAAAAATGGAAAAGGACAATTGACCATTCTCAATAATGCATCCTAGTAAGGGTACCTAGCTCCATCTAGGTTGTTTTTTTTTGGGAAAATTACAAAAAACCTTCAAGACTACACTTTTTATGCAATTTACCCCAACTTAATATTTTTTCTCACTTTTTTTGGTCCAAAATACACTTTCTATGTAAATACCCCCAACTAAATAAAAACTAAAAAAATAACTAAACTACCCTCCCTTATTTTTACCTTACCCACACCTCTCTCTCCTCTATCCCACCAAAATAGGGGTTCCGACACTGTGTAAGTGCGGTCCGGCAGTTTGGTTCTGGCACTGTATAAGTGTGGTCCGACAGTATGGGCTCCCGTACTGTGTAAAGTGCGGTCCGGCAGTAGGGCTCCGGTACTGTGTAAAGTGTGGTCTGACAGTTGCAAAGGGCGGTTGGGCAGTATATGTTATTGGATTCCAAGGCTTCAGCACTATCTAAAGGGCGGTCTGGTAGTACTCAGTTTCGGTCCGGTTGTTGTCATAGGGCGGTCTGACACTTGTGCACTCCGGCAATGTACTACTGGGGTCCAAAAGTCAATGTCAAATATTGTCAAAATGATTTTTATGTACGGGAAGGGCATTTTCGTCTACAAAAAAATGAACTTTTTCCCTTGGGGGTATTTGCATAGAAAGATTGTTTTGGGGAAAAAAGTGAGAGAAAAGGTTAGGTTGGGAGTATGTTGCATAGAAAGTATGATCTTGGTTTTTTTTTTGTAATTTTCTCTTCTTTTTCTAAGGTAAAATTCTATGTTGTTCTCAAATGAAAGAAGATGATGACAATTGATTGATTTCAGATAGTAGAGTGTGAAGATTTAGTCTTCAATTTTCACATTTAGAAGAAGTGGATTTATGTGCGTTACACGTAGAAATATAATTGAGGGATAAAAAAATAATAAAATAATATTGAAAATGCTTGAAGATATACAACATAAACAGTAAATAACAAAACACTAAAAAAAATAGGTAACAACGGCGATGACATAAAGATTTCTTCCCCATTTTGGAGTTAAATTTGGAGTTCATATCTTGAGTTTCTTGTTTCTTCTATTGCAATTATTCTTCCATTTCCATTGACAAATTTGGGTCCACCCATCATAATACAATGGTATGCAAGAAAGAAAGCTTTGTTACTAAGAGTAGGCTAAAAGAGAATAAAGATTACCTCATGAGAAAATAGATTGTGTACCTGTCTCAAATATTCTATTGTAATTTGTTGGATTGCTTTGAAATACAATTGCCCAGCTTGTATCGCGGTTGGGGTTATTGAAAGTTGTGTTTCGAACATAGCTCGGAATTGTACAAATTCACTATTGAATGAACATAATAGATGAGAAAATTGAGGGTAGAATTCTTTAATGTAAGGCACATAATGAATAAGTTATTGAGCATACCATGAAGCGAATTATTGGATATTTAGATCAAGGGATTTTAAAATGATCTTTGTTATTGGGGTTGACTTTGCTTGGAGAGCTGCCATAAAAGATTAAGATGGTTATGTATCATTACAAATTATATTAATTGAAGAATTTAATATGTTAAGTTTACCTCTGTAGCAGCCTTGGAATTTCATGTATGTGAATATGACTGGCTTTCTAATCAAACTTGGTTCAACTCCTGCATCTGCTAAATTTGCCAATAAGTTAATCTATAATGTGTCTCCTCTATCGATAAAAAAGTAGAGTTATTTTTAAAAATAAAATAATTGTTGCATTGTGAAGGAATGACAAACTATAATATACTATGAAGACATGAGTTATCGTATTGTCATTCATGATATGAAAATTTCTTCTTGGATCTTCATGATGATGCCCAGGACGTTTGCAATCATAAAAGAAATGAAAATGAACATACATGTGCTGGGTGAGTATGACCATTAAAGGCCTTATGAGTGCTTGTAAAATGAAATTATATAGTGGAACATGAACTCAATGGAAGTGTGGTCCATCGTGGACCATAGTAAGTAAACGATGTTTGTTGATACCGAACTGAGCTTAACGAACTAGGCCAATCGGCTGGGAAAAACCTATGTTATCTAGGTATAGAAAACTATGCGATAATGGTTCTAATAAGTCATCCATTGATGAGGTCGAAGTATACCCGGATAAGTGAGCTGATGGATTATGTGACCCTTGTGCGATGTAGCCTTCAGAAACGGTGGTCAAGGCCGCATCTGAGAGCCATCAAATAGCATGCATATATGATAGTCATTTCGGGAAAGTGAACCACCTTTCAGGGTGAAGCTTTTGTATGTGGGAGAGATATCCCTATGCGCCATAGGAGCTATGGTTACATCAGATCTAGGTAACCTTGGTATGTCTTTAGGGGAGAACTTGAAATCTACAAACTGGGATTACGACCCCTTAGCTCATCGATAAGATTTTGGTGACCCACTAATGAACCCCTGCATGAACTGCGGGTCATGGGAAATACTGAGTTGATTTGATAAAGCAAGTGTGGATTGTAGTCTACAGTTGAAAGTGGAGTGGCCTAGCGTTTATTTATTTAATTCCTAAGTCATATGGATCATTTTCTTATCTAATGACTTTAACTATGTTTATTTTAATGATATATGATTTTTAGAGTTATTATTTGAATTTTTCTAGATCTCTGGATATTTTATTCATCAAATTTGGATTTATAAAAAAAAAGATATTGATTTTAGATTGATTTATTACATGAGAGGCCCAATAAGTTAATGGGCCCACCATTGCATGTGGGTGGGGCCCATGAAGTACCACCTAGGGTGGCACACCCCACCCTAATGAAACTTTCATAGTGTTAGTTCAAGCTTTAGTGTCTTGGAAAGATTTTGCCTTGAGGAAGCTTTCAAAGTATTTTTGGAAAGCGTGAGAAGACTTGTGCATAATTTTGGTAAGCACTATATTATGAATGTAAAATTATTTTATTTAATTTTTATTGATGGAAAAATAGTTTAGGAATAGGGGATAAAAGTTTTAACACCTTCCATAATGTTGATGACCCATATATGAAATGCAAGACTCAAATCTCTCACCCCACAAGTTATTCAAAATCAATGATTCACATTCAATCTTACAAAAAGAGGCAAGCTAATGAAACCCTAAAAAGCCCTAATCTTGTTCAAGCACTATATAAAGGGATTGATCCCTACCTAAAATCTCTAGACCTTATTTCTTATACCTAATTCCCATCCCGCTCTCATATACCACAAAGGGGGACACACCCCACTTAGAATATCTCCATCTCTTAAAAAAGTTTCTCTCTACCTCAAGAGACCCAAAGGGGCACACCGTACTCTCTCATTTTTTATATCTTTCTCATGGTGGTTTTCTCAACCCTCTCATGACCTCTCATCACTCATTGGGGTTTTAGACTATAGGGTTGTGGTAGGAAAAAAAAATATTTCTCTCAAACCAGGTTGCTAAGGGGATTCACCTAGGGGTTTGAGATTTGTGATAAAGTAGTTCATAGTTCTATTGGAGGGCGTGGCCATCGGATGGTGGTGACTCGGTGTGGGGTGTAATAAGGCCGGTTGATGTAATATCTGACACTCTCTTTTTGTTTCTTTCCATATGTAATTATATGATTTCTATATTCCCAAGCATAAAACTTGTGAATACTGTTTTTATTTAATGAAAATTGGTTTAATGATATCAATGTTTTTAAGATCTTGGATTTGTTAGTTTTATTTTATTTGAAGCAAGAGTTATTGTAATAAAACTACTTGCAAGTGATCTTTGCCAAAAGAAAAAAAAAAGAAAGAAAAAAGAAAGAAAAATAGGTTAAAAGAAGGAAAATAAAAAAAAAAATTCCCCAGGCATGATCGCATTAGTTTTCTTTCAATATGAAGTATATAAATGATGAATGTTATGATATGATATAAAAATATTTACCAATAATAGTGGTGACTCTTTGGTATTAAGAAAGTGACTTAAAGTCCTTGAACTGGTACTTCTTTTCAAGAGGGAAGTCTTCTCAATTTCCAAGTAGAGTCAATGTTGTATCAAAGTATATGGTTGATCCAAAGCATTGTTAATTAGTATATGCTGTTGAGGAATACAATTGATTCTTTGGTTGTGAATTTGGTATAAGTTCTCATCCTTCAGGTTTGATTTGAATAAGTCAACGTCTCTATGAAAGGTGGTTTTGATAATATCAGTACCCTGTAAAATTAAGTTAATTATAAGATGAAAAATATTATTTACTAAATAAAAGAATGTAAACGAATTTTATTTACTATTTTGTATAAGAATACAAGCTTTAGGAGATGCCGTTCATTTGCTTCCCCATATTTGTGTTCACAACTAATATGAGACAACGTAGCATATATAGAAATACCATATAGATTAGATATGGTTATGTCCATTTATCATAAGTAGTGAAGACATTTTAATCAATAAAACATGTTGGAAGTCATCTTACTTACTCATTTGTTGTTGCAATCACTGTTGTTATTTCGTGTAAATGGAAGAAATTTATTTAGGAGAATATTGAAAAATAGTTGTGTAGTGAGAGAATAGCAACATGTGAATTTATTTTGTAGTAGATGTGATAATAAACATTGTCAATTAAAACAAATATTTAAGTTGGTAGATTTTCTATAGTTTCCAATAAAGAAAAGTTGAAAAGGTGAAGATGCTTTACATGTTTGTTTGCACTCGATGACGATGCTGCCATTTTTTGTGACAAAAAAAGAAGAAGATACATTCAGTTAGTGAAACACAAGTATTAAACGGTGATAAATGAGTAAAGATTATGTTGACTATATACATAGAAGATAAATATCAATAGTAAATGAAGAAAGTTACATTGATACAAAAATATTTATGTGTAGACAATGTTTTTTTGTGTAATAACCCTTGATATGTTGAATATTTTTTCTTTTTATAAGTATTTTAGTATTCTTCATAGATGCTCATCTAGATAGTCCTACATAAAGTTGTCCGCTACTAAAAACATCATCTGGTAGATAAATTCCCATATTTGTATTGTCAGTTCTTAGAGTCAGAAAGCAGGTATAATCTCGAGTATATTTTTGGCAGCATATACTTTAGTATATCCTCCCACACAATGTTGTTTTCTTGTCTAAGAGTCTTCAAGCATTAATTTTTCCAGCTTAAATAAGCTTCTCACTTAGTGCAAGTTTGGTCCTAGGTATCACAAACCTATGCAGGCTAGTGTTATCTAAAGAATAAGATGGAGCTGCCAATGATATCTTAAGCATAAAGGCTAGTGTTATCTAAAGAGTGAGGAGCTCATAAGGCATTCATAAGGCCATGATAAGCTACATTTATCAGTAGACAATAAAAAGTAAATATCCAAAGCCGTGGTGTACTCACAAGAAAGTGCTCACGGTATACCTATCAATCCCATTGTATGGTAACTCCACCATAAACCAACAAACCACCACTAATTTATTTATTTAAAGAAGAAAGTTATCTTTAACTTTTAAATCTATCGTGCCATCCAATTGTGTTGCAAAATAACCATAATTCCCCAGTATTTATTCAAATTAACCCAATATATATATGTAAGCAGGAGAATACTGTGCTCTAAATCCAATTCAATTGAAAATCAATCAAACATCTCAAAACTTTGTAAGTTATTGACATTCTGTGATACTGTTGTTAATATTGCTGATAAATAATTGTTAACACTATGAAGAGTAATATCAATCGATTGGTTTGACCTGCTCATTTGATGAAGCAAGTTCAATTACCATCCGTGTCCTTTTTTTATATACATATCTAACAATGAATACAATCTACTCAAGGACACAGAAGTTTGAGCAAAATTAATATCTAAGAAATCATATTTACCATAGAGTGAACAAAAATGATATTATTATATACATAACTTGAGACTATTACATTCAAGTAGTAACTCAACAAACTTTCTAATGAATACTAAATAAGAGATAATGGCGACTATCACATAACAATCCCGTTCAAGTATAAACTAAGTAGAACTTCAAACGAAATATCAAATGTGTTTTACTATTTTCTTTTTCTAGATCTAAAGCCAATTCTTTTTGGAATATAACTTTCGAATATACTTGAAGAGTTTCCTTGCAAAATGCTGATTGGAAGCTTTATAAAGGATAATTTCAGGGGACATCTCAATCTTAGAGGCAAAGCCTCTTAGAAGGTGCTAATTTGAAATTTAAATGTAATTTGTGTAGAATTTTTTCTTTTGCTCAATCTAAACAATGATATAAATAATAAAATAAAATAAATAAAGATTACTTGTTATTTGATGTATTTGTATGTTTGTTGTCAACTTTGTGTATCTGTAATAAGATCGCTCTACAAACGTGAAGGTCATGTCATACTTAAGAATGTGAAGTTTTAGTTTCTAATGGTTTTAAAGAGATGCTATAACAAAATTCATACGTTGTTATAAGATTTAATTTATTTATAGGAAAAATTCAGGCAAATTTCATGCAAAAAACAAGGGAACAACAAACCCGAGGTTTTAAGAATTTAGTTCATATGGAAAACAAACCCGAGAAGGGTTGTAATGGGTTAGCCCTTGATGAGGTCAAAGAATATGCTCATGAGTGCGCCGAGGGAATGTGTGACCCTTGTGTGTGATGGTGGCCTACAAAGACGGGGGCCAAAGTCTCATCCATGTGCCATCACACGGCATGTATATCGATAGATCATTCGGGAAAGCCAGAAATCCACCTTTTAGGGTGAAGTGTATGTATATGCGAGAGATACCCTTATGCGCTATAGAGCTGTGGTCGCGTAAGGTCTTGATGACATTGACTTGTCTTTAGGGGAGGACTTGTAATCTACAGATTGAGATTGTGACCTCTTGATTCATCGACCTGACTTTGGTGACCCGCTAATGAGCCACTGCTTGGACTGTGGGTCATGGAAAACACTACGTCGGTTGGATAAAGCTAGTGTGGTCTGTAGTCCACAGTTGAAGGTGGAGTACCATGTTATTACAGATTTGATTCCTAAAACCATATGGATCATTTTCCCATCATATTAATTTGATTGTGTTCATTTTTTTATTGAAATGATTTTAGTTTTATTATTTGAATTTTATGAATCTCTCAATATTTTATTTGTGATTTTTAGACTTATAAAAATACCGTTATTGTTCTTACAAAGTTATAAAAATTCAAATATGTATTTTAAATTGTTTTATTCAATTTTAAAAATAATATATATTTTTTATTCCATGGGGGCCCATATTGCACATCAGCTCACCATGTGGGATGTAGGTAGGGGCCCACATGTACCACAAAAAGGTAGCACACCGCACCCTCTTTGGATTCACTTGTTTGCTTTTAAGATAAGGTTAGTTTGATTTGTGGCATGTGGTCAAATCTTGGAAGGGATATATTTACCATGGCTTTATCTATTTTGTAGCAAGTTTGTTTTAAAGAGATATGGTCAATTTGTATTGATATGGATCTTATCTTATTTATATTTGGTAGTATTTATCTACTTGATATTATTTGACATATTCTTATGGAATATGTGACATGGATCGTGCAATTTTATAGAATGCATGATATTTATTTTATTTAAATATATTGATGGGAAAATGGTTTAGGAAAGGGAGATAATGATTCATGCACCTTCCATAATGTTGATGGCCCATCTATGGAATGGATGGCTCATATCTCTCACCCCACAAGTCACCCTTGATCAACGGTCTATGTTCAATCTCACAAGAAGAGGTAAGCTTAGAAAAACCCTAAGAAACCCTAATCTTATTCAAAGCCTATAAAAATGGATTGTCTCTACCCAAAAAATCTCTACACCTTATCTATTATACTTAATTCCCATCTTTCTCTCTCATATTCCAAAAGGGGGGCACGCATTACGCTCTCATGTTTGATCTCTCTCTCACATTGTGAAAGAACCTAATAGTTTAGGTTATGGAGTTCTTCTCTTATATCTCTCAAATATGGATTTATGACTAAGGGTTTTAGGGTTTTGCAAAAAGAAAATCCATCTCTCTCAAACTAGGTTGCTAAGAGAATTCATCTAGGGTTTGAGTTTGTGATCGAAGGGGTTCATGTTTCATTGGTGTGGCTTGGTCAAAATTTGTTTTTCCGGTTCGAGATTGAAGCTAGATCGTTGATCCCGTATCATCGGATGGTGGTGACTTGGTGTGGGGTGTAATAAGCTTGATTGAGGTAATCTCCAGCACTCTTCTTTTTGTTTCTTGTAATCTTATCGTTTATTCTCAAGCATACTGTATAGTTATTTAAATGATATCAAGTTGTTAAGATCTTGGTGTTATTGTTATGTTGATTTTATTTTGAAATTTATTTTATTATAATAAAGACCACCTGTAAGTGATCTTTTGTCAAAAGAAAGGGATGAAAAAAAAAAAATGTATTCCTTGGCAAAATATCATATAGGTCTTTTTTTCAATATATATATAAAATATCCTAATATTTACATTGTTTTGATCGAGACATCGTATCAACATCTGGTTTATACTATCTAACAACAAAAAATTTACTTCATATGGGCCAAAAAAGAGTATCTTATCTCAACTTTGCCTTTACCTTCCTGATTTCTGAAATCTATACTTGGTCAGCATGTTCTGTGTCTATATCTTTCTTCTCCTTTCAAGTAGTAGCTCAAGAAAAATTCTAAGATTCAATTTTGTTGTGATCTAGACATCCTATAAATATATAGCGTGTAATATCAAAGAATCTTTAACATATAAACTTAATTGCCCAAGATACTAATTTTGAAAGATAATAGAAGATTTTTCTCATAAAATTTCGATTGGAAATTATAATGTCATTACCTAACATATCTACTTTCATACCTGAGGACATAATTTCCTTATAAAATGAAGATTCCAAGTTTTTAAAGTATATATTCAAAGAACATCCCAGTTTCAGAGCCAAACCCTAACTAAAAATCATTATTTTGAATTAAACTTTAATTTTTAAGAATTTGTTTAATATATTTTCAGATATATTGAAATGAGGACTCCAATTTTATACTCAAGTATAATTTTAAATAGATCATAATAAAATTAGTGTCTTGCTACAACATTTATTTTTCCAAAAATAAGTCTAGACAAAGTTGATGCACAAAAAAGAATGAAACAACTTACCCAGAGTTTAAAAAATTTAGTTCTTATAGATAAAAAGGATCAATTTACCTCAGCTTTGCCTTTATAATATTAAACACCCTATAATAAGTCAGTTAGCTGTTTTGTACTTATAGAAATGGCATTCTTCAGTTATGATGAAGTTTGTTATAATTTAAATAAAACATCATCAATTTTTTTCTCTCCTTCAGCTGAAAATCTTCAAAGAGAGAAGAACGCTTTTTGGACAACAAAGTTGCAGCTCAAAGTGAAAAAGGTTCTAGATTTCACATCACAAAACTATTTATTCAGCATGAAAAAGCTGTATAAGAGCACAACAAAAATTCTTTTCTTCACAATCCTCAATGGAAAGGCTGAAAAGCACAATTCAAATTAAAATTGATGTTGAAAGAGAAAATAGAGAACAACAAAACTATAACATCTCAATCTCATAGGAAACCATATTTAAAAATATCAATTTCAAATTAATTTCAGAGGAAACAATTGAGGATTTGCTATAAACTTATTTTCTACAAAGAAAAGATTTGGACAAAATCTGCAAAGAGATGAGCCAAGCAACATCCCATTTTAGAGCAAATCACTATAAAAAATACAAATTTCAAATAATTGTCTATTTTCAGAACAATCCATTCAAGACTTGTATCTAAATTCTCTTATATAAATAAAATTTTGGGTAAAATCGATTTACAAAGACAAATCGAGCAACTTACCTCAACTTCAATTATCAAAAGCCTCACTTGATCAATAAATCATTAAAATTATCAATATGTTGCTGTTGATTTTGTGTAATCTCTAATTTCAGAGGAATCAATATAGGAGTTGCTATAAAATTATTTTTTGCAAAGAAAAGATTTGACAAACATTTATTAAAAAAAAAAACAAAGCAACATCTCAATTTTAGAGCAAACCATTATCCAAAATATGAATTTCAAATTCTTGCTAATTTCAACAGAATCAATTCAGGACTTGCTTCTAAATTCTTTTTTATATAGAAAATTTTCAGAGCAAACTACTATCCAAAACCTCAACATGTTGTTGTTGATTTTGTATAAAAGAATTGTTTATTATCCATTGAAGTACAGTTCAAGAAAACTTAAATGAAAATCCTAAAGTTTTACTTTGTTTTATGAAAGAAGTTCTAGATTTTACATGCAGACACTAAAAAAAATTCCATTATCCATAATCATCAAGGAAAAGGCTAAAAAGAATGATTTGCAATTAATCCCTGATTTCAGAGTTAGCAATTGTTGTAAAAAAAAACTATGAAGAAAATTTTTGGGCACAGCTAGAAATAAATAGAGCAATCCAAATCTCTAAGCAAACCCTAACTAAAAATATTAATTTCCAACCAGTCTTAATTTTAGACTTAGAACTTGTTGTATAGTTTCTTTTTATGAAGAAAAATTTAGGGTAAAATCTGTACAAAGATAAACAAAGCAGCTTACCTCAATTATGATTGTCTAAGGTTCAAGTATTGACCCATGATTTTATTATTTCCAAATGTATGGAATTATTTGTCTAAGTAAGAGAAAATAGTTTTATAGAGAGAAAACCCTTTTTTTTTTTTTTCTTTTTTTGCTCTATACATCTATTAAATATATATATATATATATATATATATATGTATAACGTAGGTTGTAGAATATCAAAGAATGTTTATTTTTGTAAACTCCTAATTTCTAGCTCTCCAAAAATCTAATTTCAAACCATAATTTCAAAGGAAGAGAGAGGCGGTGGTGGGTAGGAGACAGAGGCAGGTAAAAGATAATGAGCAACATACAGGAGACGATGTGTTTGCTCAATGTTTAAGTGGCTGAATATGATGGTGGGTAGGAGAGCAAGGCGGTTGCGCGTAGCAGAGAGTGGCGGTGCTGGGTAGGAGAGAGAGGTAGTGGTGGCTTCTATTGAAATGAGAGTCATTGGTTTTATGTCCATCTGAACCGACTTTAGTACTCTTTATTGGTCATCCAAACCAAATTCCAAAACAAATTCCTTGCTTGCCATCTGGTCATGAACCTATATATATATATATATATATGAAGCATGAATAGGTCCGGTGTCATGCGTTGATCAAGAAATATGTCAGCAGGTCCAGTGATATGACTCGTGGGAGAAACTTTACAAAAATTGTAGGCTCGGAGGGGAAAGTTAGTTGCCCTCATCATATATGGCAATGAGGAATTGTCTAAACCGTAGTTATAAGGTTTGTAATAGATATTGTAATATGTTTGAGTAATAATAATAGTAACATGATTTTGTGGTCCCTCAACAATATCATATTTCACCTAAAAGAAGATTTTCCTAATGAAATATGTTATGTCGCGGGAGACGGGAAATGAAGTGTAGTTATGCGTCCCCTAACACATATATCACATTTCCTTTATTTAGGTAATATCTAGGATTTCAGGCATGGACGTGAGGTCCTTGGTATCATGGAGAGGCCAACAAAGGCCATATGAGAAAGAGAGAGAGAAGCTCATCCTTGTTTGTGCTTTGGCAAGAGGCAAAAGCATGAGAGGCATTGAGAGAATTTTGGCTCTAGGCATAGAGACGAATACCCTAGAGAGAAATTATAGAGTGACAAAGGTACTGTAAGAGAGAAGAATATAAATAAAAGTTTTATGAGAACTAGAAAGATAGTACTTGTAAACTTTTATGCTCTATTTTTTTTAATAGTGATCCTATAGGACCTTGCCACCAATAGTAGCGTGAGACCTATAGGATCATGTTGGTCTTGATTCAAATCTCAAATTAAAATTTGAATTTCACCGGCGAACTTTCTTTTCAGCAAGTTGCCGGTTACCACTTTCTCTCTTTCCCCTCCATAAAAACTTGACTCAGCATACAAGTTAATGCAATGTACGGGTCGGGCCATTTACTCTCCTCTCTCTCTCTCTCTCTCTCTCTCTATTACGACATAACGTTAGGGTTTACATTGCTATCTCAAAGTAGGTTTTGCATGGCTTTTTGAAATTTGGGATTATGTTTTTTTTTGAAGTATTCAAATCCCCAATTATTCTTCTTCTTTCTCTCTCTAACGATGTGCATTTCCTTCCTTATTTGGAGATTTTTTTCTATGGGGGCTGTATAACATTTTTCAACCATGATTTTAATAGATGAGAAATAGGTTTATACTTGGTATTGTATTAGATCATATTCTATTCTACAATGCATAAGATCACTTTTTAAGAAAGAAAAGAAAAATGGTTGCCTTCTTCTCTAGGCTACTAACTACTCGGCAGTCCTCCAAGTGGGAATCTTTTCTAGTTCCACTTTTATATCTAGATTCCTAATAGTTAGGTTGCTTCCCTCCTAAAGCCAATGCCCACCGGATGTTTCTTTGGGCAACTCTTAATGGAAGTGAACTCCTTCACTTCTGCTCCCCCTCTCAGACATTGTTTTGATTTGGTCCTTTACTTTTTTTATGGTTTGTATATTTTAATCCTATGACACTATTGCATTGCTGTTCACTTTCAAATATTTGGTATTCGATCATTTTTAGTGTTTGAATGGAATCTTTTACAAGTGTGTACATCTATAATAATTATCCAAATTGCCAATTGAAAAGGATCTCTAATATGTGATCTACCAGATTATTTTCCTGTGCATACTACTTCAAATATTGGTAATTTGGTTCTGAATTCATAGCATAAAATAACAATGTTGCTCTTCTGAAATGAACGTTTATGTCGTTATTTTGGATTGGAAATTATGAATGTTTTACTTATTAAACATGACTTCCCAAAGCTCTTGTAGGTGAAAGAATGACTAGTTTATCAACTCGCAATGCCATTTCCATTCCATCATGTGCCTGACAATTTATGGAATACACTTCTCATAGTAGAGACAACCTTGGTAGGAAGTGCTACAAATGCGACTCATGTCGGAAGTGGAATGGTTTTTGTGATATGTATCTTAGTATCTTACAATGTTGGGAATACAAGGACATCGCTGCCATTGAATAACGAAATATTGATCAAGATGTTAGAAGATCAACAAAGACAAATTGTACAATAAGACTTTGACAATCACGATTTCATTTACCTTTTAGTCTTAACGGACATACTTATCATTGTATTAGTATGTGTCATCTTGTTCATGTCTTCAATATGTAATTTAAAGCAACCTGAAAGAAATTGGAAAGGACTCTTTTATGTTGACCTGAAAGTTAAGTTATACATATTCCAATAACAACTACAACAAGAGCAACTATAAGTACTGTAATGTATCAAAATATATCGTGTATATAAAGTGGTATAATAGTCTATACACTGGTTAACAATGTATATATAACAATATATTGAAGTATATATAATGTTAACAACATATATACTCTTATATAACAGTACATGTAAATAATAGTATACACTGTAAACCAGAGTATATACAGTGGTATATAGCAGTTGTACACTATTAACAGTGTATATACTGTCAGATAACACTATGTACATGTATATAACAATATATACATTATCAACCAATGTATACATAGAAGTATTGCAGTTGTAAGACAAAAAACCACTATATATATGCACAGTTAGACATATCAAAGACACGATGAGAAACAAGTCCAGTAGCTTGTCCAACCAATCTATAGTTACATAATTCATCTAACTTCTCAAAAGATGATGCAACCTACAAAGGGCTGATCAAATTGAAGCATGGTCCAGTACTTATAAATGACAATGAGAGATATTCAATAGAAGGATTGGAACCCTTTCAGAGTATTATATTTTGCGTGCATGATTGACATACAATAAGAGTACAACTATTAACCTTGCCCCTTTTATACAAAACCAAAGTTAGCCTTCCTGAATCATCGCAATCCTAAATCATTGCAAACCAAATGGGATTTTCTCTACCTAAAGATTACTTATGAGGTACTTTCCTTAATCAAATCATTTGATGACTAATCCACAGGCATAGGATTATTATGAATGCTGAAAAGTTAAAAAGATAAAGGAGTTTGTCATACAAGTGGTGAAAGTGAGAGAAACGTAGATAGAAAGAGTACTAAACAATTGATATTTTGTCGTGCAATGTATGAACCACTACTTTTAGACAATGAACAAATCCTTGAATCATGACCCACTTTCTTGCATATATTACAAGTAATAAGCTTTCGCGATTTATTCTCTGCTAGTGTTTTATCTCTTGCAATTAAAGCGCAGCCCTTTGTATTTGTGAGTGATGGATTTCACAATATAACATTGCTTGGTAAAGAATCGTGGCTTACTTCACTTGCTGTCATAACCTCCCCCCCTTCACTTTTGGTATATATAGCGCAAACTTGTGCAATTGTCATTTCAATACTTTCTTGTAAGAGAGCCCTTTGTCACAATTTTTGAAATCTTGACAACACTAGATTGAAAACATATGCATATTTTGCCCCAATCTCTACAAAGTCAATTGCTTCGTGACATAAATAGTTGTATTGAGAAGATAACTAGTCAATGGAATTTTTTATCACTCCTTTGCTCATCTAACAAAGCCCATTTCTTGGCATTCCTTGTCCAACACTTAGAAATGTATTAGGGTCAGATTCTTGAACGTGCTCATGATGAAAAACAATTAACATATGTCTACAGAGGTTCCCTGAAAACTTAAACAACTTACAACTACAAGTTGCTTCGGTTTAAGTGGCATCAAATTTAACTATATCTTCTTTGCTATTTTCTCTATATGCCGCCAACTTGTATGTACTGGTTGAAAGGTCCTCCTCATCGTTAATTACCATAATCGATATCACTTCGTCCAGTTCCTTTTGAAACTTAAAGAACATTGTCCTAGTATATGCATCTATTGCATGTTTCTCTATAGGTAGTCATGTGCTCAAATTCGATCCAGAATAAGACGTGATATGATCTAAATATGATTCATATGATAACGACGATCAAGGGCCTCTTCATATTTAGAAACAAATTCTTGCAAGAATGTGTGCGAGTTACAATACCCATGGAAAAATGGTTCATGCTCTCGCTTCGCTGGGTTGTGGAGCAATTGTAAAGACTGTGCCACGCACATAGACTGATATCTACTAGTTTTGGATATCAGACAATGATGTTAATAAATTATTTTCCTTTAGCTCATAGTTATCAATGATTAATCTACACGAACTTTCAAGCTTTTCAATTATTTTGATCCAAACATCCAACTACAACAATAACTGACCAAGACAACTACATGCAAGGAGCTATCACTTATGTATTTCCAAGCACTATCTGCAGATTTTGTAAATGGCACATCTTAAAAAAAGTTAATAAGAAGTTGGGTACCGTTTCTGCAAAACATGCCACTATTTTAAGGGAAACTTCCTCATATGTTACTCAAAGCCATGTCTCAAATAGTCAAACAAAGTGATAATCCTAATTCATCTCCTAAAAGTGCACAACGAAATAAGGTAGAATATGTGTGGTGGTTGATTCCTTATAAATGGAGCGAAAGGCATTTTAAACCTATTAGTGTTATAACTTGTATAAAAAATAACCACATTCTCAAAAAATTGGTATGCATTCCTTAACCTAACATCAATAACATCTATTGCATGAAAGAATGAAGGATTCTTGCTTTGCATGCATTTCAAATAATCTAAGAGCAATGGAGCATCATTATCAAGGCTTTTTTTCTTAAGAATTTTCAAGCTTGTTTCAACAATCACGTTCCAAAAAGTCTAGATTATTGTCACCACCAGATTCCACTCTAAAGACATTCATAATCATAGTAGTAGGAGCCCTTGCTTTGTGGTAGTTATTGATAATGCTTCTCTTACATTCGAAAACTCTTCGATGCGATCGAAGGCAATGCACCTATTTTTTTAGCTGAATAGCACTAATGCCTTTCCCTATGTCGTTTTTTTTTCTTTTGAAAATATTGTCACATATGTAAAGTTATTCAATTATTACTATTATGTATCACTTGCAAGGCATGTGCATAGCACTAGTTAAACATGATTTGCATTAACCATTTCTCCATCTATTACCATTAAATTAGTGGCATGATTCAACCACTTTTCCATCTATTAACACAAAATAAGCGGCAAAGTGGTAGATTTTACCATTCATACACATGAGGCCCAAGTTTGAACTCTTGGGAACATCTCAATTGTTTTACATGTGTGATTGTGCCTTGTATCAACACATGCCAATGTGAAACACCACATTTATCTTAGAGTTTACGGGAAATACTTTGACATGTGCTTATATGCAACACAAAAGGCGAAAGCTATCAAGGAATGCGGAGTAGCACTATATTAGGGGTAGCAATAGACCTGGACTTGAGCGGGGACCCGTCGGGTAGATTTGACATGGGTTCAGGTATGGGTCCAGCGCTTGGAGTTGGTGGATTGGGTCCGGGTTCACTTCAGTGGACTCGACCTGAACCTGATATGGATTTATTATATAAGAATTAATATATTAATTTTATGTTTATAATTTTAATTAAATACTTATTAATTATTAATTATTCCAATAGAAACTTATTAAATGTTTTAGAATGCAACTAACTTAAATGATTATAATCTAATTATAGTTAATCCCTCCCATCGTTAACTTTATCAAATGATACAGGAAAATATCAAATTCTAAATCTAATCCCTTTTTTTGGCCTCTGATTAATTTCATCCCAACCACGTAACCCAGACGGTCAAGCCAAAAACCTCTAGTCTCTCGCTCTCTCACAGTCCAAACGCCAAACCTAGGCCTAGCCTTTAGCCTTTCATAGTATCTTACAACTCTAGTCTCTATGCTCTCTCTGCTCTACCTCTCTTTGAGCTCTATCCCTTTTTCTATTTCGAGGTCCACTGACCAACCCCCAAACGGTCAAGCCCTAGTCTCTGCTCTGCCTCTCTTTGAGCTCTCTCCCTCTCTGCTATTGATACCAATAGGAGTATAGCTCGTTAGCTCGGACCTCATAGGCTTCTCAAAAAATTGAAGAAGGTAAGAAATCAATCCCCATATCTCTCATCTGTTATCTTTGATCTTTCTCCCTCCCTCTTATAGATAATCCCTTTTTCTTGTTTGTGGTTACTCTTTCTCTACATCAAGATAACTCTCTCTCTGATTGGGATTTTCAAAACCGGGTATCTTTTATCGATCTTTGGTAACTTTGTTACTCTTAGCGTCTAGGTTTAAATGACCATGATTCAACCCATTTTGAGTATTCGAAAAACCTTAATGAGAGTAACTTTCTTGTAATTTTGAGAGAACAAAGTGCCAGGCATCGAACGTTTTCCAATAATAAATTGATTTTTCTGATGAAAATTTTTTATTTTTTTGTTTTTCTTTTGGTTAAAAGGCAATGACTAAAAAATCCAGGTATTTTTTTTCCATCTTATGGAGAAATCAAGGTTTTCCTAGGAGAAAAAGTTCTCTCTCGTAAAGAGGCTTCCTTATAGTCCTCTACAACATGTTTTGAACACCATTCAATTTAGTTAAAGATCTTGTTTGTGCGGGCTATACTGGAACAACAATTAAGATTAAGAGCTTTGAATAATTAATTGGGGTTGAAGTTCGGATCTTATTTCTCCCTCTCTCTCTCTCTCTCTCTCTCTCTCTTTGTCTGCTGATTCTTTTTTCTTATTTGGTGCTAATTCTTTTTTCTTATTTGGTGCTAATTCTTTTTTCTTATTTGTTGTTGAGTTCTCTTTATACATGTCTTTCTAGTTGTGCATATACATCTGTTTTGGTGCTATATAATTTTTTGATATTATTGTGTTCTTAATATGATCATGCCTTTCGATTATGAATGTGTATTTCGAACTGTGGTGTTTTTCTTAACATAGGTCATAAGAACTATAGTATTTCAACTGCTTTTTGAACAATTCGTATTCTTTTTTCAGTAAATCATGTCTTTTGAGGGTGAAAATCAAGATATGGAAGCAAAAGAGATGCCATTGTCACCCCATAGTTCCCTAAACGTAAACTAGTTCTTCACTTCAGGAAGGTTTTGAAAAAATTACAGATGCAGAAGGTATTTTAAAAGTTGTTTGCAAACATTGTAAGAAGCAGTTAGTTGGCGTTATTAAACATGGGACTAGCCATTTGAAAAAACGCAAATAGCATATTCTAAGAGAGTGTGTCTAGGTGTAGGTCAGCAAATGATACTGGTTTCTTTTGAAAAAGGGGAAGAGGTTTTAAGCAATTATAAGGAAAATTGTTTCATGCAGACTGGACCACATTTCTACATATGTAGTCCAGAAAGTGTAAAGCATCCATCTTTTGAGATAGATGCAAGTAGGTGTTCCATCTAAAAACAATGGAAACTAACGATTCAAAGTGTTTTCTTACTAGAATTATTATTTTTAGTTTTAAAAATTTATTTATTTATCATATTCATGATTGCTATGTTAGAGATTACATGTCCTTAAAAATTAAGCCTTAAAATCCATATCAAAAATATATTTATTAAGAGGCCCGCATTTCTACATATGCGGTTTGGGCTACATAGAAACTGGGTCCCAATTATAAATTTCGTCAAGAGTGGAGTAGAAGTGATCTAGCAAAAATAATTGTCTTATATGAGTACCCCTTCTCAATTGTAAAGCATATTGGCTTTAAAACTTTTGTAAAAAATCTACAACCATTATTTAAGAAGGTTAGTCGCATACTATAAAATCTGACATCTTGGAAATGTACAGAAAAGAAAAAAAGAAATTGCATAAGGTTTTAGATAAGATTCCTAGTCGCATTATCCTCATTAGTCACCACGACATATGGCCATCATGTCGTAACCAAGGTTATTTATGCTTGACTACCCATTATATTGATGATGTATGGCTTATGCAAAAAAGAGTCTGTAGTTTTGCGTATGTGTTATCTTCTCATACTGGAGATGTTGTTATTATTCTCATGGATTTATTTATGCAATGAAATATTGAAAACAAGTTGTTTAACATAACTTTGGACAATGCTTCATATAATGACGTATCAGTATCATCTCTAGTTCCTTAATTATTTCGAAAGGCTGCACTTACATTTGATGGTAAGATATTCCATGTGTATTGTTGCGCTTATAATCTAAATCATATTGTGCAAGATGGAATATGATTAATACATAAGATAATTGATAATATCCAAGATATTATCAAGTTCATTAAAGGATCCCAAGGAAGGCAAGAAATATTTAATAAGGGAATCAAGTTCCTTTGGATTGAAAGCAAAAAAAAATAAAATGTGTTGATGTTCTAACTCGATGGAACTCGATATACAAACTACTAGAAGTTGCCTTTGAGTTAAAAGAAGCATTTTATCACTTTGCTCAAAGGGAATTAATGTCTAATTTGGCTTTATTGGAGTCTGATTGGGAGAGAGGAAGGCACATTTGTAATTGTTTGAAAATTTGTTGTGATGCTACAAATGTTTTTGGGGTCCAAGTATCCAACTGTTAATCTTTATTTCCCCAAAGTATGCGTGATTCATTTTTATTTGAGAGAATGGTGTTTGAGCCCTATTTAGTATATTAGTTATATGACCAGAAAAATGAAAAAAGAAGTTTGACAAATATTGGAGGATATGTAGTTTAACATTGCCAATTGTAAGCGTTGTTGATCCTTGATATAAACTTGCATTGGTTGATTTTTACTAACAAAAAATATATGGTTCCCACAGTTTAACTTGTTGTTGAACCATCATAATTTCTTGTATCACCTCATCACCATATATTTTTTTATAGTAGAAATCAACTACTGTTGATGATACAATTGAGGACTGTGATTGAATATTGGACAAGTGAATTTTTTCCTATATCTTAGGTATCAATTTTGTAATATTTTTTCATGTATTTCACAACACTTACTAAGTTCATTGTTTACTGTATCTACTGTGTTAACAATGTTACTATCTTACTATGTTTACTGTCAATGTCAATGTCACATTATGTGTGCGTTAACACACTATTGATTGTGCTAAAAATTGCTGATTTTATTGATTTCACAGTTAACTGTGTGATTTGTATGTTATGTGTGCGTTAACATACATTTAATTGAGTAAACAATTGCTAATTTTACTAATTTCACAATTAACTATGCAATTTCTATGTTATGTCCACACGATTAATGGAGTTAACAGTTGCTGATTTTACATTTAGCTGTGTGATTTCTATGTTGTGTGCCCGTTAGCACACTATTAATTGATTTTTATATTCTATGTTCAATCTACATGTTCATTCCATAGTATGTTAGTGAATCTGATTTTATTGGGCTTAAATGTCATGTAGGGCATTTGATACTGCATTATGTCCTACATTTCTATGTTATGGTGGTTTGTTATTTATTTATGGGTCTTGTTAGGCTACACCACTTGTGGTGTAGACCTTTAAAATGCTCAACATTTTTAGACATTTAGATACCCTTATCCTATAGTACAGTAACTTTTTGTTTAAGGGTATTTTAAGTAATTAGTCAAAGGTAAATTAGAAATTTCTAATAGAAGAAAAAACATTTATTAACAATAGTGGACAATGATATCACCGATATGGTGTGTGACATTACCCACAAGATGCATTAATTGTTTTTAATTACTAATAGAATGCCACTATTTTCTTATAAAAATATCCATTCTACCCCGCTAAATGATAAAAATGCTCCTACTTTAAAAATTTTATATTACAATTCAAGGGTAATTTAGTGTTAAAAAATGCTGAGCACTTTAAGGGTCTACACCACTAAGTGGTGTTGTGACGACCCAAACTTTTCCCTGTCAGTTAAAAGGCGTGACGGGATAAGGAAGTGCCAGTGCTGACTGGGTAGAAGTGAGAAGCAAGCGTCGGCTGTGCAGAAGTGAGAAGCCAGCGTCGGCTGGAGTTGGGTGAAGAAGTGCCAGCGCTGGTTGCTTAGAAGTGAAAGGCCAGCGCTAGTTGGAGTTGTGTGAATAGGCCAGCGCCGGTTGAGTTGTCCAGTGTCGGTTGGGTTGTGCAGAAGAGTTATGCCGACAATCACCGAAGGGACCTTGAATTTGAAATAGGGGATCGGGTATTCTTGAAAGGGTCGCCAACAAAGGGAATTATAAGGTTTGGAAAAAAAGGGAAGCTAAGTCCGCGATTCATTGGACCTTTTGAAATACTAGAAAGAATCGGAGTCGCGACATACCTACTAGCCTTACCACCCGAGTTGGCCAATATTCATGATGTTTTTCATGTTTCATTATTGAGGACGAATCACGTCTTGAGGTATGAGCCAATCCCAATTAAGGAAGACTTAACTTATGTTGAGCAACCAATTGAGATTCTAGACATAAGGGTTCAAGTTTGGCGCAACAAAGAGATTTCCCCTGGTCCAGATTTTATGGCAGTATCATTCACAAGAAGAGTCGACATGGGAGCGAGAAGATGAGATTCGGGCATTGTACCCCCATTTATTCAATTAACGATTTTGAAGACAAAATATTTTTAAGGGGGGATGATGTAACGACCTAAACTTTTTCCGGCCAGTTAGAAGCCATGGCAGGGATATGAAAGTGCCAACGCCGGCTGGGTAAAAGTGAGAAGTCCGCGCCGGCTGCATAGAAGTGAGAAGCTAGCGCTGACTGGAGTTGGGTGAAGAAGTGCCAGCGTCGGCCGTATAGAAGTGAGAGGCCAGCACCAGCTGGAGTTGTGTGAAGAGGCCAACGTCGGTTGAGTTGCCTAGTATTGGTTGGGTTGTGCAGAGCCAGCTGTGAAGGGGAAGAAGTGCCAGCCCCGGTTGAGTTGCCCAGCACCAGTTGGGTTGTGCAGCGCCGGCTGTGAAGGGGAAGAAGCGCCAGCGCCTGCTGAGTAGAGAGCGCAGCGCTGGCTGAAGTTGTGGCCAGCACCGGCTGAGTAGAGAGCCCAGTGCCGACTGTGTAGAGGACCAGCGCCTGCTGTGTCTCTGACATGCATGGGTTGCTCGTGACACTTGTTTAATGCATGTTGATGTACGTGCCACTTGTCTAGATTTTGAGCTCCTTGGTGACACTTGGCCAGCCACCCCAAATCCATGAGTACTTAAGCCTCTTCTCACACCCACGCCCCTCATTCTTACCCCTCTCTCTCTCTAAGATACAAGGGAAGGAGTGGCTTTGTGGGAAGCCATTGTTGGGCGAGTGAGCAAAGGTTTGGAGGAGGTTCCATTGTTAATTAGTTAAGTGGATCTATTACCCTTGTATTGTAGTCATGGGAATGTATGGAAACTTAGGCATGCGAATGAGCAGTAGAAGTGAAAGTAAATTTTGGGTTTTTGTTCCATGATAGTGGTGGATGTTGAGAATGAATATATGATTATTAAATTATGTGAGAAATGCATATTATGTATGTACATTATGAGAAAATAGTTTTTATTATGTTTCTAATTATAAAATAAAGACTATGGAATGTTTTCTTGAAACATGTCCTATGCCACTGTGAATTCCAGGAATGTGTGTATTCTTATCGGAGGCTTTGAACTTTCAAATGGGGTCCGATTGACTTCAAACCACCACCGTTGGAAATATACATGAGTCTAGTAAAATGTTTGTTTTTTTCCCACTGTTGAAATTCTCAACAAAAATGAAGTTATGCTTCAAAATGAGAGGATATGTTACTGTGGATTGTTTTTCTGGATTTTTCATTAATACCCCTATGTTCATTGATTTTAATTAACCAAACGATGTCCATTTTTGACCCCACCATAGCTATTTGAAAGATCTTTGAATGAGATAAAAGTTGCATGAAGAAAATATTTTGAAATTTTGTTTAGATTGAAAGTTACGTTTCGTTTTATAGAGGTATGCCAATGTGGACAGTTCTAGCAAAAACACATATTTAATGCTTCTGATATTACTAAGTTTGACTGATAAAAAAGTATCCATTTTAGCCCAAACCACTACCACCTACGAGTTATCCTCAATTCACATGTTGAGCACTTTTTGAAAATCCCTATTGATTTGAAATGTGGATAGAATTTCAAAGACATGTCATTGTCTTCAATGCACAATAGATTTCAGATAAAGGGTCTTTGCTCTTGGGTTCTTTTGAGGGGCCAAATAAGGTCCAATTGTGTTCAAATCACTCATATGTAAAAGATAGATGTGTCTAATATAAAATTGATTTTGGAGCTATCTTCAAATTCTAAACGAACTGAAGCTATAGCCTTGTTTCCATTGGATGTCACTGCTTGAATTTCAAAAAGCGTGACATCAATACTGAAATTTTGTGACTCTCATAATGTATGATACTGGCACTGTTACTCTTTGGTACTCTTTTACTCTGTGATATTGATGCAGATATCATGTGACATTGATGTAAAAAGGCGATACTGATGTTGTTATTTTGTGGCATTAAATACTGACATTCTGAAATGCTAATACTGTTATTATGTGATATTGATACTATCATTCTGTGATATTGACGTTGTCATCCTGTGATACTAATACTAACATACCGCGACACTATGAATATTTATATACGTGTCACGGGCACTACGCAAAGTGGATATTCTAAATTCTGTTATATGCATTCTGATTTCTGCCACTACTCTAATTCTCTGACCACTACGCGATGGGACCCCCATTGGTAGTTGCATATACTGTATCTCGACTCCTATGATAGGAGTGGAGTCGAGATGTAATTAATTAACTGGCTGGGTCGTGCCCCCTAATTCTCCGAGGCACTATGCATTGGGTCTCCCAATGGTAGTGTAACGCCCTCTCGCTTGAGGGTTGTCTTGCAAGGCCGCAACCTATTAAAAACCCGGAAGTGCGCTGGGGATTGTGTGCGTGAGTGAGGGCATTATGAAGTGGGACTCCCACTTGTCATTGGCTTCCCTCTTGACTGAGGGTAGAAGTCTCAAATTCAGGATTGGCTTAGCCTGATCGATGTGGCTTCTACTTCAGAAGTATACTAATCTGTTCTGCTTTCTAAATTCTGTATTCTGTAAGGTTGTCTGACTGTAACTGTGATATGCAAGTAATGCTCTATTAACTGAGTCTTATATGGCATTCGTGTGCCCTTTGATATGTGACCTTACTCCGTAAGACAAAATGCGATTTCTGATGAACTATGATCATGTTATCATGTATATACTGATAGTCTTGAATGCAAGGGTAGTGATCTGCTTACTAGGCTTTTAGCTCACTCCATCTTAATCTCATAACTGTAGAGTGAAGGGTAGTGGCAGCTGTGTTATAGGTGGGTGGCAGTTGGAAGCCTGAAATCAAGAAGTTCGAGAAGCCGTCTTCCGAAGACTTCCACAATATGTTTTGATGATTTCAGTGATATGATGTATTCCTCATTTTGTGTATTTTGGGCCAGTAGTGCCACAAAGAAATTGTAAAGACTTTTAAATATGGGAAGAAATGAAATGGTTGTACTTTTGAGCTTGATAATTGTTTGAAGAATGGATTTATTTTCAGTTTTCTTTCGTTGTTTGCTCTCAATTCCACGTTTTTATGCATTGAGCCACTCCCACTTGAGTGACATTTGCGACCTCCGGTCATGATCCCTTGCTCTATCGCCCTCCGACAAAGGTCAGGGAGTGGGGTCGTGACAGGTGTAGCTTAACAAAACCCTTTATTTATTTATGTTAATGGTGGTTTGATTTTTTTCTCTTTGTTATTGTTGGTTTGGAGGTGGAAGAATGGAAGAATCAAGAATGAGACCATAGCAATTGGAGTAATTTTCCCTCACAAAAAAAGCACTTGCTGTTGGCAAGGAAGGGATGGTGTAGGAAATCTAGCAATTGTTTTTTGAGATGATCATGTTATATTCTTAAGTCGTTTGTTATAGTCACAGATGAACTTCTTTGAAATGGAGCAATGCATATTGAGGAAAGAGTTGAACTGGTTTTAGGGGGGGAGAGAGAGAGAGAGAGATGTGTATATTGACGAAAGATAGTAACTGAATTTGTGTTTGTGTTGAAAGAGAGAGAATCCATATTATGTATTTTTATTTGCAATTCCTTATATAATTGTTAATTGGTTGATGAATGATACATAAAATCAGGGGCCTACGTATTTTGGGAGTTGATTTGGATCTTGTTCCATTAAAGCATTAAAGCAACTGGCACATATATGGAAGAAACAATTTGTTAAATGGAGGATTGGCCTCTAAGTCTATTGCCATTAAATTTATTTGTTAGTCAATAGCGTAGAATTTGCAATGAAGGAAAAAATAAAGAGCGAGAGAGAATAGATTAACACGAGATATACGTGGTTCGGCAATGGTGCTTACGTCCATGAAAGATAAACCAATATCTCATTCATAAGGACTATTCTAGTTTACTAGAGATTTATAGAGTTACAACTCTTGCTTTTTAGAAAACAAATCCCATTACAATAGTAATCCCACAAAATAACTGAATATAGGAAACTCAATATTTGGCTATTAAATTGTATATAGGAAATTCAATATATGGTTTTTATAATTATCAACACTCCCCCTCAAGTTGGTGCGCAGAGATCAATAGAGTCTAACTTGGACAGTATCCTATGAAACTTTGTCTTTGTAATAGCTTTGGTAAACATGTCTGTAAGTTGGTGGTCACTTCGAACACTAGGCATACTAATAATTTTTTACCAAACTTTTTCTCTCACAAAGTGACAAACAACTTCCATGTGTTTGGTTCTTTCATAAAAATTGGATTGGAGGCTATATGCATAACTGCTTGATTATCACAAAACATCTTCATTGGCTTGACCGTTGGGAACTCCATATCTCGAAGTAGATATTTTAGCCACATCAATTCACTTGTAATTGAAGTCATAGCTCTATATTCGGCTTCTACACTGGATCATGCAACTACATTTTGTTTCTTGCTTTTCTAATTAACTAAGTTTCTTTCGACCAATGTACAATAACCTGTAGTGGATCTCCTGTCAATTGGACTACCTGCCCAGTCAACATCAGAATAATCAATAATATTAGTGTGACCATTCGGTTTTAACCAAATACCTCTGTCAGGTGACTATTTAAGATATTTTAGAATCCTATCGATAGCCTTAATATAACATGATCTAGGAGCATGCATAAATTGGCTCACAAGACTAACCGCATACATTATATCTGGTCATATCACAGTCAAATAAATCAATATACCCACAAGTCTCTGAAAGCGGCCTACATCTTCAAGAGGTTTTTCATTTGTTGAATTAAACTTGTAATTAATATCAACAAGAGTGTCAACAGGTTTGACTCCTGGTTTTCCAATTTCTTTCAACAGATCTAATACATATTTCTTTTGAGAAATGAAGAGTGCATTTTTTTAATGTACTACTTCAATTCTGAGAAAATACTTTATTGGACCAAAATCCTTGATGTCAAACTTTTTGTGAAGATAATTTTTAAGCTTCATGATGATATCTTTATCATTACTTGTAATGATAACATCGACAACATAAATGAGTACAACTGTTGTACTTGAAGTTATCATTTTTTTGAACATTGAAGAATCAACCGAACTTCTAAAAAACTTGACACGCATCAAGGCTGAGCTGAGTTTAACATACCATGCGCGAGGTGATTGTTTACGTCCATACAAAGGATTCTTTAATTTGCATACAAGACATTTTCTCATTTTGTTTAAACTTTAAAATAACCTAGAGAAAGACTCAAATAGACGTCTTCTTGAATGTTACTATCTAAAAAGGCATTTTTAACATCTATCTGAGACAAAGACCATCCACAATTAACTGCGATAGATAAAAAAACATAAACAATATTCATCTTGGCAGCTGGTTATAGTCGACTCCATAAGTTTCAGTAAATCCTTTGGCCACCAACTTGGCCTTATATCTATCGGTGTGACCTCCATAAGATAATTGAGTCCATTCAAAAGAATAATAATAAATTTCATGTTGGAGTTATCTTCAAAATAAAAAATAAATAAAGGATTGACCTGATCGGTAAATAACAATTAAATAATAAAAAATTCCTCAATTGGAAATAATTGAAGACCCCAATAAGCTCGATTTTTTTTCTCTCGCCAATATCCATCCAACAGCTTGAGCGCAATCACAAGAACAAGGTGCTTTCCTTCAAAACCATATCTTACAAATATTGGACCAGCAACTATATTGAGAGAAAAAAAAACTTTCCAAAAAGAAGGTCGTCAATCCAAAGCTATTGACTTTGTAGACTTTGCAAAAAAAAACATTGTTAAGCCAAAATATCGGCAAGCCAAAACTTTGCCAAGAGAACCCAATTTGCATACCCCAACAGTTAAGCAACAAAACTTGCAAACGAGAAATCGTTGCAAAGATAATGACGCCAAAATGTTGGGCTCTGTCAATCCAAGCAATTAACTTTGCAAAGAGAAAAAAAAAACAAAAAAGGCAATGTCCAAAAGTTTGCAAAGAGAACATCGTAACAAAATATGACGGGCTTAACTTGATCAGCAAAAACTAACGTATCGGACTTTCTCTCTCTGGCGTTAGCTCTCTCATTCAAAGCATACCAGTCAATAAAACGTTGGTGAAATAGTGCAGCGTTTGGTAAGAACAAATTTGCCTATGGAGTTATCAACGGCCAATAATAGATCGCTTTGATACCATGTAGAATTTACAGTAAAGAGAGAAACGATCAACACGAGATATACGTGGTTCGACAATTGTGTTTATGTTCATGAAAAGTAAACCACTGTATCATTCATACGGACTACTCTGACTTACCAGATATTTATAGAGTTTTAGGAAACAAATCCTATTACAATAGTAATCCCACAAATAACTTAATATAGAAAACTCAATATTTGGCTACTAAACTGATTATAGGAAATTCAATATATAGTTTCTATAATTATCAACAAATAGTCATCACTTTCTTAGATTTTATTAGGTATTTCATAATTTTTTACCTAAAAAATATTGTGCAAGTTTTTTATATATTGGCGTTGAATTTAGAGGGTTTTTATATTTTTTTCTATTTTTTATTGGTGGCTTGAAATTATCAGTCGGGTCAAGGGACCCGAATAGTAACATGACGGGCACGGGTCGGGTCCCGGATCCTAATCCCTATTCCAGGGATGAGTATGCATATCTAGGGCACTCTGGAACCATTTGGTCCACCGGACCCGGTTGGCACCCTTATGAAATCCGGTATTACTTGGGCATCACTTTTGATTTTGATACCATTAAGAAGTCAAATGTAAAAAAAAACAAAAAAACGCCCATTAAAAGTAATTTTCGTCCAAACTTCAAACATAATTTTAAATCAAAATATTCATGAGTATACCCATCAAGAGTAAGTTTCATCCATACTTCAAACCACAATTTTAAATAAAAATATTCGTGATGATAATAACAATTGATCTCATCTCTATCCATCATTGCCACGTCAGTAGCTAAGAAGCATATACTTGGGGGAAAAGTTGTCAACTGTTTAGTTTCATAGGTCATACTGGTTAGTCCTTGCCCTCCACAACCAAAACAGTGGTGTTTTATCTATGCAAAAAGATATGCTACTTATCAAATTTTCATTTACTCTCTGGGGTAAAATCTCATATCGAATTAGTTTTAAAAAGAAATAAGTTTATATAAAGGTGAGAACCTAAGCAACCAAATTATGGAGCACCTGAAATGTTCACTAGGAGTGGTTGTTTTGATGTCTAAAAATCATCAAATCGATCATCTCGACCTCAAGAGGTATGGATATAGGAAAAAATATATTTCAAGTATTAAAAACAGATCAATTTTCAATTTTTTTTAGATTTGCTCGATCTAAACTATTTTTCAAGCTTTAAATTTTATAATTAGATATTAAAATAAATTTTCAGGTCATCACAAAGATTTTTAGTACTAAAACAACATATTTCAACAATTTCTGAAGGTGTGCCTTACTTTGATTGTTTTGAGCCTCAACCTTATGCAAACCAAACCCATTTTAAAATTCTAAATTGGGTGTGGTTTGTATGAGGCCAAGACCCTAAACAATCAAAGTAAGGCACACCTTAAATAGCACCGAAATATGTTTTTTTAGTATAAAAAATCTTTATGATGGTTTGAAATTTATTTTCATTTCTAATTATAAAATTTAAATATTAAAAAATAATATAGTTTGAGCAGATCCATGAACACTTAAAAATTGTGACAATTAACGACCTAGATAATACATTATAGGATGCGTTATTTTCAAGACTTACAATTTATGTATTCTCATGTCCATATATCTAGAGATTGAGATGATTGAATTGAGGGTTTTTCAACATCGAAACAATTTTTTCTAGTGAATTTTTGAGGCGCCCTTAATTTGATTGTTTCGGGCCACACCCTTATACAAACGTTATCATTCTAAATTTTGGGGATGTAAATTCTTTAACTCATAGATTAACCTCAATGAAGAAATGTTTCTAATTTTCTATTCTATACATTCGAAAAAAATAATATCTCGAGATTGAATACAGACCATCCAATTTTTGGATGATAAAATTTAAATTTTAGAAAACTCAAATTTCTTAGGCCCTATTTGGGTACATGGATTTTAAGGCATAGATTTCTAATATCTTGAATATTGCCAAAATCCACTGTTTGGATTGCTTAATGACTAGGATACTTAAAATCAAAAAAATCAAAATCATGGAAATAAGACCTATTTTTACATGATTTCATTTCCATACCAAAACCTGTTTTTTTGAATTTCCAAAGCCCATGAATTTCACTCATTGGTTCCCTCAATCTAAAACATAGGGAACTTTTGGTAGGTATGACAATTTTAAAGAGAGAAAGTACCTAAATTTATTTAAAGAGAAAAACATTCTCAAAATATTTAGAGAGAGAAACTATATCAAATTTTAACTTTTAGAGAGAGAAAGTATGTCAAAATTTTAGAGAGAAAAAGCATGTTAAACTTTAGAGAGAGAAATTATGTCAAATATTAGAGAGATACTATTTCAAAGTTGAAAGCGAGAAACTATCCCAAACTTGAAACTTTAAAGCGAGAAAGCATCTTAAAATTTAAGAGATTAACTATAAAAAAATTTTAGAGAGAGAGTACATAAAAAAATTTAGAAAGAGAAACCATCGCAAAATTTTTAAAGAGAAATTATCTCAAATTTTAACCTTTAGAAAGAGAAAGTGTCTTAAAATTTAAGAGAAAATTATCATATTTTAGAGAGAAACTATTTAAAAATATTTAGAGAGTGCGCCTATCTCAAAATTATTGAAGAGGGGAACTATCTCAAGTTTTAAGTATTAGAGAGAATCTTAAAATTTTAGAAAGAGAAATATATTAAATTTTAGAGAGAGTAAGCACCTAAAAATTTTAGAGAGAAAACTACCTCAAAATTTTTAGAGAAACAATTTCAAATTTTAAATTTTGGATAGAAAGCATATTAAATTTTAGACATAGAAATCATATCAAATTTTAGAGAGAGAAACTATCTCAAATTTGTTTTAGACATATTATCCTAAATTTTGAGTTTTAAAGAGAAAGTATTTTAAACTTTTAGAGAGAGAAACTATCTCAAAATTTTTTTTTAGACATACTATCCCAACTTTTGAGTTTTAGAGAGAGAGTATATTAAACTTTTAGAAAGAGAAACTGTATCAAGTTTTGTTACCCAACAATGGACATGGAAGCGATTGCAAGGAATCCATGAATTTTGTATAGTTTATCCAAATAAGAGATTTGAGAGATCCATGATGAAAATCTTGATTTTTCATAGATTTCTTTGGATTTCAAAAATCTAATATTCCTAATTTCTTCCAATCCAAATGGCCGTAGTTCCCAAAATTTTAGATTGAAAAAAATTCCTTCCAAAAAGATCTTTTGACCAAAGGAATAGAGATAAACTATACCTATGCTCCAGAGGGAGCATAATGCACGTGACTATTATTTATTCTAATCCATGTATATTGAGGATAGAATATGTTTCACTATACTTCGATAAATTTTGAAAATCTAAATGTCTCGCAGATTTCAGGTGTACTGATCATTGTACTTCATCTAGTTGTTTTCAAATTTTGAAAATCTAAATGTCTAGCGACTTACTTGTTTGCTCTGTAAAGTGTTTGGTGTTTCCTAGGCCACACTTCAAAAGCTTCTTTTATTATGATTTACTTGATTGCTCCATAATATATCAAGAAACTACTTGCGGGTTTTTGTTTTGTTTATCTTATTCCATTTAGCAAAGAGAAATTTACTGGTATATCTTATAAAAATCCCTCAAATTCTTGTATATTACGTGCATACCCTTCTTGCTTTTTTTTTTTTTTTTTCTTTTTCTCTCTTTTTTTCAATTTTACATTGACTTCAAATATTGAAAATATGAAGTTACTAGTCATTTTTTTAAAATGATTTTTCACTTTCAATATTGAAAATTCGAAGTCACTTGAATTCAGATTTTAAGTATATGAAGTTGCATGAAAATCAATTACAAAGCAACTTTTGATATTAAAAATCCGAAGTTAAAAGTGACTTTGGATCAGTGTTGGAAAGAGTGACTCGGGCTGAGTACTGTAACAGTAAAAAATGTTAAATTACAAAATAATCCCAAAAACTAGAATAAATATGTAAAAAGAAAAAGAAAAAGAAAAAGATGTGAGGTAAAGAAAAGAAGCACTCAAAAATGGATTTGAAAAAAATCAACTTGTGATCAGGGGTATTTTAGAAATAATTTAAAAAGAAGGGAAAAATGTGAAAATACGCTTTCGCAAAAATGATAGAAAACAGAAATAATCATATTAAAAATAAGTATTTTTTTTAAATATTTTTGAAGTTTTTTAATATCCCCGACTTAGAATGAACACGTCAGGGTGGCAAGCTTGGATCTGAGCAAAAAGACTACTTTAGATCTTGAACATCTGAAACTTCAGTGTTTTTCCTAAAAGTAATGTTAGAAAAAATACAACTACATATATTAAAAATTTCATACAATTTTTATAAAAAAAACTAAAAATAAAATACTTTGAGACGTCGGGTCTAAGATCAAACGATAAGTGACTCTCTTGATCAAAATTGGATGGCTTGGATGGTAAGGGAAGTATAGATCTTCTATGAAGTATAGACACTAGGGGGCTGTAAAGTTAAAATAAAAAAAAAGAGAGAAAGGGGACTATTAAAAGCATGCGCCAATTTTGACATCTACCCATCAACATGTTATAACCGAAGGAAAAACTTTCTATGTTCTCCCTGCAACATAGAAGTTGTATGTTCTCCCTCATCCAACCGTCCATTTTTTAAGGGAGGGCTAAGATTGCCTCAATCATCATGTCTCTACACTGTTTTATTTTTAATTTTTTTTTATAAATTTTTTTGACACCAAATTTTGAACGTCTATTCCTATATTAAACTCGCACTAACGAAAAATATAAAAAAAATATTTTCAATAAAA
>NW_006497083.1:2972338-3008825 GCF_000471905.2 Amborella trichopoda
ATTATATATATATATATATATATATATAACTAAAAATAAAATACTTTGAGATATCGGATCTAAAATCAAACGGTGAGTGGCTCTCTTGATCAAAATTGGACGGCTGGAAAGTAGAAGAAACATAGAATTTCTATACTGGAGATGAAGTATAGAAACCTTTCCCTTCTCTTTTTCCACCATCTATTCTAACATTCAATGTATCTAAGTTTTTTTAACCTCCATCTTTAAAATAGAAATATCGATACTTAAGAGGACCATTTTTTTAGGCTGATTCACCAAATCTGAATCCGTACTTAATTTTCTATAGTCATGTGATTTATAGTGGACTTGAATTTTAATATAATTTGTACTTTTAACCTACCAATGATATCTCATAGAAACCGATGTGCTCCAAACCAAGGACCAGACAATGCAGGCCAAAAGAAATATCCCACCAAAGCCTTTTTCATGGATGATGATCCTCACAATCAGAAGATCTTTCCTCTCTCTTTCCCTCCCATTTTCATCAAAATATCTTTCCACTCTCTCATTTTCATCACATGTGGCAAGAGCTTGTGTCATGTTGTACTTTTTGAGGCCTCTCACATGAAACGTGCATCTACTTTCATGTATTTCAAGTTTTCAACTTATTATTAAAGAACACGGTTTCTATGAGACCATGTAGAAATGTGTCCACTCTTAAAAGTCTATTTTTGAGATGGATTTTCTAATATGGATCTTATGAATATAAAAAATTAAGTAAATTTTAAAAAATAAAAATAATGATTTTATAAAGAAAACATTTAGACGGTTAGTTTCAATTATCTTTAGATGGACCACTTATTTGCATCCATCTCTAAGATTAATGCTTTATATCTTGTACCGCATATTGTAGGAATGTGGTCCGGCGCGCATGAAATAATTTTCCTATTATTAATAGGGATTGTATATAATAAGACCATTTAGCTTTCGTATAAGGAGGTCACAATTAATCATGTAATGTGAAATCTGATAGCTTGGGTGTGTCACAGAGTTCAAGAAAATTTCTTTTGAATTTTGAGATTGATCAATGAAATAAATGCAACCACTCAATTTTACATCCAATGGTATAGATTAATTGTGACCACTTCGTACAAAAGACAAATGGTCACATTATATAACTCTGGGTAACGTCATTTTTAACTTCATATTGGCCGACCCCATACCGATCATGGGGGTCTAAGCCTGGGTAAAGGATGAGGGTTAAGGTAGGCAACCAAAGTAAAACATTGCCACATTTTTTCATAAATCCTAAACTTATGTTATATAGATATGGTGACTTATGATCGTACTGAAGGTATGACTCTGTTTTTTTTTCTTTTTTTATTTAACGTTCTAAAGGTATGGCTCTTGATAGAGCAGAATGGCGGGATAAAATTTAATCGACCCCATATAGTTAGGACAAAGCTTGGATGACGACGATGATGATGGGTAGTGGTCTTTTTCTCTTGCCCCACCAACTGCATGTGTATGAGAAGCCACATAGGTACATACCCCATTGAACCATTAAAGAGCAAGAGACTAACAAGGGATTTAGAGAGAGAAAGCACTCCGTTGGGGGGGGGGGGGGGGGGGAGGGAAGAGCAGATGAGAAAGAGAACATTCAAGAGAGAGACAGAGAGGATGATGGGATCGGAAAGGTAGAGAAAAACCTTCATCTTTGGTAGGGAGAGCACTCCCCATAAGCTCTTAGGAACTCTTCAAAGCTTATGGGGAGATCACTCCCCATAAGCGCTCAAGCCCTTCTTCAAAGGTTAGAGAAATTGGAGAAATTTTGAGAAATTTTTAATTGAAAAGTATATTGCCTTAAGCCGGACATATTTGCTGGCCGATTGGGATTCTTAAAAAAAAAATGTATTTTCTTTTAATTGAATAATAAAAGGGATTGTATATAATGAGACTATTTACCTTTAATACAAGGTAGTCGCAATTACTTTCTACCATCCTATATGGAATTTGATAGTTTGGGTATGTCACAAAGTTTGAGAATTTTTTTTAAAGTTTGAGCTTGGTCAATAGTACAAATGTAGCCACCTAATTTTACATTCAATGGTGAAGATTAATTGTGGCCACCTTGTATGAAAAGTACATGATCTCTCATTCTATACTTTTCCATAATAAAATTAGAAAAAGTGTGCATAAGACGATTTACTTTGTGTATAAGTTCACAATCAATCTCAACCATTGGATGTGCAATCAGGTTACTAGGAGCATTGCATTGATTAGGCTCAACCCAAAAGAAAGATCTGCGAACTTAGTGATACTCCTGTAGAATTTGCTATAACAGACATAGCAAGAAAAAGAAAGATCAACAAGAAATATACATGGTTCAACTCTACATCTACAGAAGGTAAACTAGTATCTCCATCATAGGGATTACTCTGGTTTACTTGAGATTTATAGAGTTACAACTCTTGCCTTTTAGGAAACAAATCTCATTAGAACTGTAATCCCACAAAATAGGAAACTCAAATATAGGAAACTGAATATCTTGTAATATACAAAATAGGAAACTCAATATCTAGTTTCTAAAACTGTCATCACTCCCCCTCAAGTTGGTACATAGATATCAATGGAGCCCAACTTGGACAGTATCTGATGGAACTTTGTCTTTATAATAGCTTCGGTAAACATGTCTACAAATTGGTCTTCACTTCAAACATAATAAGTACTAATAATTTTTTATTGAACATTTTCTCTCACAAACTGACAATCAACTTCTATGTATTTGGTTATTTCATGAGAAACTGGATTGGAAACTATATTATCACAGAACAACTCCATTGGATTGATCGTTGGGAACCCCATATCTCGAAGTAGGTACTTTAGCCACATCAATTCACTTGTAGTTGAAGTCATAGCTCTATATTCGGCCTTTACACTGAATCGAGCGACTACATTTTGTTTTTTGCTTTTTCAATAACTAAGTTTCCTCGGACCAATGTACAATAGTAGGTAGTGGACCTCCTGTAAATTGGAGTACCAGCCCAATCAGCATTAGAATAATCAATAATATTAGTGTGACCATTCAGTTTCAACTAAACACCTCTGCCCGGTGACGACTAAAGATATCTGAGAATCCTATCGACAGCCTCCATGTGACATGATCTAGGAGCATGCATAAATTGACTCACTAGACAAACTATAAACATTATATCTGGTCATGTCATAATCAAATAAATCAATCTGCCCACAAAGTCTCTGAAAGCGGCCTACATCTTCAAGTGGTTTTCCATTTGTTGAATTAAACTTGCAATCAACTTCTATATGCTTGGTTCTTTCATGAAAAACTGGATTGGAGGCTATATGCATAGCTGCTTGATTATCATAGAATATCTCCATTAGATTGACAGTTGTGAACTATTAGAAACTCAGGATACTGTAGAGAACTCTCTCTTTATTGATTAATCAATAATCTACAAAACCCCGTATAAATATACGGGCAGTAACAATTAAAGATAAATACCAACAGTTATTGATAATTACTAACTAATCTTATCATAATCAAGAAACACCTAATTAAGATGTATATGCCCATACAGAAACATATCCAAACTGATATGTATTCTTAACGATGTATATCAATATAGATATCCATGCGCTAACACTCTCCCTCGAACTCAAGATGCTTTTATACAAATCAGCTGGAGTATGACCAATAATTTGCATAAAGGAACAAGTTGGATCTTTAAGTCTTCACGTACATGGCGTGACCAATAAAAGCAGTGGTCTCCATGCTCAGATTGCTTGAACATCAAGTACAGAATGACACTTGGAAGAGCCAACAGAACTCGTTATGGATCCGAGATAGATTCAACAACTCATAGTCCAGAACACATGCTAGAACAGAGACTGATAGATTCAATAACTCGCAGTCCAGAACATAGGACAGAACAGAGACAAAGGTTGTTTTGCATATAGTCAAAACATAACTCGGCAGAGAGTCGAAAGCAAATATGAGGTATTTGGCAGTGCTTCCTTGGTTTAGGAGTTTCTCGCATTAAACTGAGAGTGTTGATTGATTCAACCATGGACGAAGAGGAGAGCTGAAGTTTTTGTGCAAAGGGGGGAGTCTTTTTTATGGTTTTTGTACAAAGGGGGAGACTTTTTTATGGTAATGTCAAGATCAGGGGTCGGGTCATATTTTCCTTTGTGTTGGATCCTTCAAAGTGTAATGAGGAAATTCGAATTGCATGGTCAAGACCCATTGGAAGTGATGATTGTTAAGGATAAGATAGATGCAGCAACTGTTGAGGCCCTGGATCCTTTGGTGAGAAAAATAAGGGATGAGAAGTATGGTTAGAAATATGAGTGCGGGGCTAAGAGGTGCACAAAGCTTTTCCATGTATGCTTCAACCTAAGATGCTTGTGGACGTTAACATAAAAGAGAGAGAGACTTTTTTTTTTTATTTAGAAAAAGAGAGTTTTTTGGATTCTGTTGGGTTCTTGAATCAAGAAGAGAGAGAGAGAGAGAGAGAGAGAGAGAGAGTTGTTGGATTTGTGTTGTGTTGGGTTTAAAAGAAGGGAGAGTCTAACATGAAGGGTTTCCATGTATGGAGGTGGAAAGTACAAGAGTCTAGGGCATGGTGTGATGCCATTTTGAGGGCCATAGCTTTGTGCGTTTCACATAGGCTTGCAATAGGGGTCACCTAAATGAAGAAAATCCGACTTTGTACCGATATCACTTTAGAGAGAGAAAGGGTGCAGCAGTTTGACAGAGAGTCGGAACGAATCTGAAGCCGAGCTCAGATCCGACAACTTCAGATCTGAGATGCAAGCTCTTATATGAGGTTGAGGAGCCTGATACCATATTAGAAACTCAGAATACTGCAGAGAACTCTTTATTAATTAATCAAGAATATACAAGACCCCATATAAATATATGACCAGTAAAAATTAAAGATAAATCCCAACAGTTATGGATAATTACTAACTAATCTTATCATAATCAAGAGACATCTAATTAAGAGATATATACCTATACATATACACATACATACTGATATGTATTCCTAGTGATGTATATCAATATAGATATCCATGCATTAAGATATCCATATGCTAACAGGAATCCCATATCTTGAAGTAGGTACTTTAGCCACATCAATTCACTTGTAGTTGAAGTCATAACTCTATATTTGACCTTTATGCTGGATTGAGCAACTACATTTTGTTTCTTGTTTTTTCAATAACTAAGTTTCGTCTGACCAATGTATAAATAGCCTGTAGTGGCCTTCTTGTCAATTGGACTACCTGCCCAATCAGCATTAAAATAACCAATAATATTAGTATAACCATTGGGTTTCAACCAAACACCTCTGCCGGGTGACGACTTAAGATATCTAAGAATCCTTTGAGAAATGAAAAGTCTCTTTCTTGAATGTGTTACTTTAATACCTAAAAAATACTTTAGTTGACCAAGATCCTTGATGACAAATTTCTTATGAAGATAATTTGTAAGCTTTCTGATGATTTCTTTATCATTATCTGTAATGATAATATCGTTATGATAATATCGTTAACATAAATTAGTACAATTTTTGTACCTAAAGTTCCCATTTTTGTGAACATCGAATAATCAACTGATCTTTTAAGAAACCCGACACCCGTCAAAGCTAAGCTAAGTTTGGTATACCATGCACGAAGTGATTGTTTAAGCCTATACAAAGCCTTCTTTAATTTGCATACAAGACCTTTCTCCTTTTCTTTAGAATGACATGGAGGAAGACTCATATAGACTTCTTCAAAGTCACCATGTAAGAATGTATTTTTAACATCCAGCTGATGCAAAGACCACCCACAATTAATTGCGATAGAAAAAAGAACATGAACACTATTCATCTTGGCAATTGGTGCAAAAATATTTTTACAATCGACTCCATAAGTTTAGGTAAATCCTTTGGCCACCAAACTGGCCTTATATCGCTCAACAGATCCATCACTATTATGTTTGATTTTAAAAATTCATCTACATTCAACTGTTTTATTCCCTTTAGGTAACTTGACAATGTCCCAAGCAATGTTTAAAAAACTGGATCGGTGACTTGAATCAGTCACACCCATACTCGTGTCAGATCAAGGAATCGGTGGATCGGATCGGAGAATCAACGGAATCAGTAATTTTTATTCCAAAATGTTTTAAAAAAATCACCACAAATATCTAAAAATTGTGTTTTTTTAGTTCCTAAAAGAAATTAGGAGTGATGCATTATGTACATTCATTACTTTATAAAAACAGATGCATACTGAGATATTGTTTTCCTGTTTGGATGTTTGTATAATTATTAATTGTAATATAATATTATAATATTTTATCCAAATAATTTAAAAATATTAGAAAATACATCTATTTTATAAGATTAAAAAAATTAATTTCCCACGTAAAGTGAAATTAGTATCACTTCAAAGTATCAAACATTTATTTATCCATTTTACTCATTCAAAATGATCATAACCTAACTAACTATAATCGTATATACTGAAATTGAAGTTGTTGGTTTATAATTTTATGTTTTATAATTATTTTACTATACAAATAAACAAATCTAAAATGTCTTATAATATCTTAAAAGAAAATCTTATTTACAACTATAATAAAAAAATATTACAAATTTTATAATATAAATAAATAAATTAATATTTATATAAGATTTGGTTATCAATGTATAATTGGTAATTATAATATATAGTAAACATGATTAAAAAATATTAGAAAATGTTTCCACATCATATGATTAAAAAAAAATATCCCCCTATAAATTTTAATGTGATCAAATTCATATGATTATACTGACATAAGTTTAACAATAATTAAGATAAATAAATAATAATAATTTTAATATAATTATACTAATTTTTGTAAATTAATTAAATAGGATTTCTTTATGTAATTATATGTAATTAAAACGTAACTATATGTACTTTTATTTTTTGTGCATTATAAAAAAGAAAATAAATATTATTAATCTAAACAAAATTATTTTGTTGATTATTTCATGTAGAGAGATAGCTTCCTAAGGAGCAAAACAACTACCATTGGGCATCTAATAAAAAGCACTCTAAGCTTTTACCCATTTAAATACCACTCCCATTTGATAAAACAATGATGAACTTGCCATTGGAATGTAGAAAGCTAAAAGTAGTCCTACATCCAAGATTTTGGAGGGAGCATGTCACCTTAAAAAGGTGGCCTCAACATCATAAGTTATATAAAGATGCTTATGCAGTGAGCATGAAGCTCCCAAACGTTTTTATAAGAAAACTATTCAAAAAATCGGGTTCACTATAGTGACTCGACCTCTATGATGTCACACTATAGAGATTCATTGGTTTGTGACATCATCAACCCGATTTACTATAGCAAGTTTTCTAAATCCCGTTTTTCAACCAAATCCAAAACAGGTTGGGCGATGCCCGATTTCGGATCGAATCACCGATTTTTTAAACACTGGTCTCAAGTATGGTTCTTATCAAGTACTTTGAATCAAGAATAGGCCAAGTGATACCCGATCCAGATTGCCTGATTCTGGATCTGGACTGCCAGATTCAGGATCGGGAAGTTCCTCTTTCATGGCCTTCCTTGGCATCTTAAAAATAAGTTGGCTCAAAATTATTAGAGATGGAACTCAAGTAAGGCCACAACAGGGTTTTCTTTTTCTAAACCAGCTTGGTGAGTTTCAGATGTATCTTCAACTTTAACTTGATCATTATGACTTTTTTCAACTCCGCCTTGATCATCATGACTTATTTCGGGTATGTTGAATACATCACTGGTACTAATATTAGGCAAAGGAAAACAACCTCTTGAAAGCTCCCTTGAATCCTATTTTCCAAACCGCTCTCCAATGGGTAATGGAAATAGGACTCTATTTCAACAAATTGAGCATCTATGGAAATATGCATTTTTCTAGTAGTGAGATTATAACATTTGTATCCCTTTTGAGTTGATGAGTATTCAAGAAATATACATCTACTAGAATGTTTATCAAGTTTATCATGGTTGTGCCTAGCTATATGAACACTAGACACGCATCCAAATACTCACAAATGGGACAAATCATGTTTTCCTAGTTTTTAAAATTTCATGGAGAGATTTATCCTTAAGACTTTTACTTTGAAATTTGTTAATTAGATAGCAAGCAGTTAAAACAGCTTCAGACCAATAAATTTTTGGAACATGCATATGAAACATTAAAGACCTTGTAGCTTCCAAAATGTATCTATAATTTCTTTCAGCAACTCCATTCTATTCAGGTATTCCAACATATGATGTTTGACATATAATACCAAGATTCAATAAATGCTCAGAAAAAGCTTTGTTCACATACTCTGTGCCATTATTAGTCCGCATAATTCTAATATTGCCATTGTATTGAGTGGAAATCAGTTTCGAAAATTCTTTAAACACAGGGAAAACTTCTGTTTTTTATTTCAATAAATATATCCAAGTAGCACGAGACCAATCATCAATAAAAGTAACAAAATATTTAAAGCCGGCATAAGAATCAATTGGGGCTGGTCCCCACACATCATAATGTATCAAATAAAAGGGTTCCTTTGAAACATATATAAATGACTGAAAAGGAAGCCTTGTCTATTTTGAAAAATTACAGAATTCACAAGAATGAAAGTTTAAAGATAGAGAGGGCATTAAAATTTTAAAACTTTATCTGAGTCGTGTCCAATCTCCAATACCACAATTTATTAATATCAGAATTATCTTAACTGGCAACTAAAGCCTCCTGATTAAATAAATATAGCTCATGAGACAAGTTTCTTTCACCAATGTTCTTCCCTTCTTGAAAAGTTACAGAGTTGGGAGAAAAAATAACATTGAAATACATACTCTGAGTAATTCTGCTAAAAAACATTAAGTTACAAGAAGAAGATGGCATAAACAGAACTTCTGAGTTATGAGACTTGGAGAAAAAATTGGCCTTATCATCACCATGGATAGGAATTAAGAAACCATTAGCAATAGACACAAGATTCATATTTTTATTATTTTTTAGGTTGGATAGTCACTGTAGGTAACCATTCATCTAATCTGTAGCCTCCGAGTATATTATCCAAAGAAAAATGTCATAAGAAGACATAGAAGCATAAGGGCTAACTGTGTCCGAGAATGAAGAAGAAAGATCATGTGTGGAGGAAGAACCATTGTTGTTACTTGATTATTGATAATGATCACAGTTGCAGTAATTAGTTTGAATAGTTGCGGTCTAAGAGGTAGATCTGTAGGCCTCTCTCACCCACCATTATTTTGAAGCCATTTTGTTTCATACTTGTCATTGTTAGCAGCCAGAGAAGATTTCTCCACACTTTCTTCAGAGGTTTTGAAATCAAAATTAATTATTTTTTTCATAGTTATGTGTCGAAATTTAGATTTTTCAAAAAAAGAACAATAGTAAGTTTCATGCTGGAGTTATTTCCTGAATCTGCCATTATATAGAGATAACAAGAACTAGAAGACTCACCTAATCAATAACAAGGGCGATTAAATAATAGAAGATGACCCAATAAGAACCAACCAAAACTCCCAATGAGAATGACAGTTTTTGTCTCTAGAAATTGTCAAGGGCACATCAATATCAAGGTGAAATTGGGTACACTGTTACATGATTAGTAGCAATGATGGCGAGAAATAACTCTCTATGGTAATCGTCCCCGATAAATAGAGGAAAGGTGCCAACAATACTATTGAAATAAGGGCCGAAGATTAACTAGAACAAACTTCTTTTCAAAAAGAACATATGGACGCCTTATGGGACGATTAAGTGTATTAATCGCAAGCAGCGGCTACACCAAGACGGCCGCTATTGTCAGCTACATTAGTCTGCTTGTAAAAGTGCAATTTTTAGGTCCGTGGATATTAGATAAGAGGCCATGGAAGTTGAACGTGCCCGCAATATGCCATCAGCTAAGAGGAATCACTTTGGCTTTGTTGCTTTTGCCGACCACGATGTTGCAGTGGCATGTGTTGAAGGAATTATCAATGCTAAGCTTGGTGAAGGCGTTTATAAGGTGAAAGTTAGGGCAAGATTATCAAGGCCACATCATAGGGATAGACTTTCGGAATCGTGATTTTTCCTTATTGGAATTTGCTTCCCATTCAGCCCAAAATGTAATTGCTTATTTGATTGATCCGCATGCTTTGATACCATGTAGAATTTGTAATAACAGACATAGCAAGAAAGACAAAGATCAACAAGACATATACGTAATTCAAGCCTACATCCACAAAGAGTAAACAAGTATTTTATTCATAGGGATTAATCAGATTTACCAAAGATTTATAGAGTTACAACTCTTGCCTTTTAGGAAAAATCTCATTACAACTCTAATCCCACAAAATAGGAAATTCAAATATATGAAACTTAATATCTTGTAATATACAAGATAGAAAACTTAATATTTGGTTTCTAAAACTGTCAACATCCACCGCCATCAGATTTCATATCTAATTACTACGGGGATTACGACCTCCTTGTACCAAACGTAAATAGTCTTATAATAACTTTAAAAGTACGGAGTATCATATGTAAATAAGAGGTTATCATCGGAGTAACTTTAAGTGATGACTTCTCATGCATTGGAAGTGTATATTGCATATGATCCATCGGAGTAACTTTAAGTGATGACTTCTCATGCATTGGAAGTGTATATTGCATATGATCCATCTGTTCATTTTAAAAACGGTTAACAAGATCAAACCATAACAAGATCAAATTATGGTTTGAATGGAAGAAGGGATTATAAAACAGAATTAGGCCCTGAAATGTTAGGAAATCAATTCCCAATCGACCGATTTGATTGGGTGATATTCGATGAGGATCAATGTAGGGATATAAGAAAGGGAAAAAAAAAGAAGAAATTATCAAAAATATATTTTAATTTTTACTTAAATAAAATAATAAAATAATAAAATAATAATAATAATAATAAATAAACTTTCATAAAACTCGTCTACACCCCTTTTGCTTCATTTTTTTAGATTTTTTTTACCAAAATATTCTTCACATTAATTGCATTATTGTGAAGGCCTTAAACATCACGATACTTTAAGCACATAACATGTATTACAGAATTTATATTTTATACCGCAATGGAAAAAGGAGAAGGCAGAGGATGTGAGGAAGAAGTGATCAAATGTGGAGTGCCACCTGCACCGGCACGAGGCCTCATATCGCAACAACCATTTGAAGCCCTGACAACCTTCTCTCCACCCATCAATTTGTTTCAAAGGTCTCCGATTTCAGGTTCAATGCAAATCGAAAGAGCGTTTGGAAATTTCTGGTTCATTGCAGATCGAAAGAGCATTTGGAAAGAGATAGATAGATAGAGATCAGCGGGGAGAGATGGATTTTGTTGTGGATATGTGGAGAGAGATGATTCTTGAGGGTGTTAGTGCGTGCGTAGATCTGAGTTTGAGAGAGAGTTGAATCTTTTAAAGAGATTATGTATGTGCGTATTTTCAAGAGAGAAACTTTTTGCGAAGGTTACAGAGAGAGACCTCTTGAAGGGTTTTAGATGCAAAGTTGGGCGTCAGGTTTCATGTGGGAAAGCGAAAAGAGGCAAGAGGGCGTTATACTTTTGCCGATCCTTCCGATGTTTTTTTTCAGGGAAATACGTATGTATCTCTTATTTTTGACAACCATTTCTCAATAGACTAAAGGATTCTGAATATTTCTGACAGCAAGGTTTCTATCTCTTCTTTTTTTTTAAAAGAAAAACCATACTTAATCACTATGGCCCATGAAAGTTTCGAACCTGCAACTTAATGTCTCTATCTTTTTTATCCTCCAACCCCCTAGACCTCTTTGACCATGTACTATTGAGCCAAACAAATGATGAAATAACACCTTTTAACGAAACATTTTTTAACTTCGTCCTCTCTCCCTCAAAACGCCGTCTCTCTCTCTCTCAATTTCATCATGTGGGTATGGATTTGTACTGTTTTTACAGCTTTGTAGAGGCTTGCAATTCCTTCCAAAAGGCGGCTTTGGGTTTCATTGAAACTCAATTCATCCATGAAAAAATTATAAAAGCTACATCAGAAGCATGGCACTCCATGAAATGACATCTCTTTCTTTTATTTCATCAAATGCTTTTTGAAAATCATCAATTCTCTTGCAACCTGAATCCATTGAACCAATGCATTGTCTACGCAGACAAAAGACCCAAACCCAGTTTTTAAATAGAGAGAATGAAGTTGTTTTCCCTTTAGCAAAAGCTTTGAACTTCTGATTGCTGACAACGCATTTTTTCTTTTCTTTTATGAGAAATTGCTAACAAAGCGTTGATCATAGTGTACTCATTCATTTCCATTTTACTCCTACGCAGATCCTTGAACACTTTGATATATTCCTCCCCATTAGAAGCTCCAAGAAGGCAGTCCAAGGGACAATAACCTGTTGTTTTAACTCCTAAAAAACCTCGATAGCTTCAGTTTTAAACCCACGTCTACAATACATACTCAGAAGAGCGTTACAGAGAAGAAAACCCATATGATAAACCCAGCCTTATGCCCGAACAGTGAATCTGCTGCCCTTTGATAGTTTCATCCATATCAACAATAATACCGAGAGAGCGAAGTTTTGAGAGAAGAGAGAGGGAGACGATGTAGTGAGTGGGTTTCTGCAATTGAGCTTTGGGTATTTGAGAGAGAGATAGACGGGGTTTTGAGAGAAAGATCTTGTAGCATGTTGGGGCTGCAACAGGGGCTAGAGAGAGAAGGTGCGGTATGTTGAGAGAGAGAGGGGGAAGAGAGAGAAGCACGTCTTTTGAGAGAGAGAGAGAAATGGAGTTCCGAGAGAGAGAGAGAGACGAAGAGGCTAACCGGGATGAAAAGGGTTGTTTAAAAAACGGTGGCATTTTGCTGTTTATTTGAGTAAATGGTCCACTGCAGAAAGGATATAGGGGGGTTGGACGATAGAAAGACTTTATGTTGTTATAAATATTTTAAATTTTTGGATTCCCTAAAATATTGGTGCTAAAAATGGCAAGTGCGGAGAAATTTGCCCATTTTTTTAGAAGCTGTTTTTTTTTAGCATTAGTAGAAAAAATAACATTCCGGTAATACGATTACTGTGAAAGGTATTTTGGTATTAAAAAAAAAACCTAAAAGTAAAACAAAATAAAAAAAAGTGTAGACAGGCTTTATGAAAGTTTTAAGTTTTTTATAATTAGGCGTTTTATAATTAAGTAAAAATTAAAATATATTTTTAATAATTTCCAAAAGAAATAAAAATCAAAACCTTATGGAAACAGGTAATTTTGGGCTTCCCTAGAACGTCCGCATCTCAGGACATATCCCCATCTCCCCAATCCCACCAGCCCCATTCGAACAGGTTGAATGACGATTTTTGGAACCCTAATCATAAGTGTAATGGCTGCCTGAATAAGGGCACCAAAATGTTAGGAGCAAGAGCACTGCACTCGTTTTGAAAGCATTTTTAAGAGGTATTATTCTTCAGGGGAATCAAGGTAGGAGTCGCAACAGACCCGACTCAAATATAAATATATATATATTTAAATATTATATTATATATATATAATTTAAATACTATAACAAAAAAATATATAAATATAATAATTTAAATATTATTAAAATATTATACATATTAAAAATTACCATTATTCAGTCGAGGTCTACAAGAACCAAACCTAGACCCGAACCCAAATAGTGTTTGGGTTCAATATTTGGACCCGGACTTGTCGAGTCCAATTTTTTGATCCATATCCAAACCCGGGTCGGTCCGGTCATTGGGTCCTGGGTCCATTACCAACCCTAAATCATGGGATGCTAGTATCCGTGGTGCGCTTTCGCACATATGCATGGCTCTTAGAAAATTAGTTTTGGGTTGCATGATTCTAAAATAGTATTCTATTTGAATTGGATGTTATTAGGATAAAAAATAGGGGAAATATCTCCGTACCCTCTGTTTTGAAGTTTCATTTCACAATAGACCCAAAGTTTTGAAAGATATATTGGGGCATAAAAAATGTGGATTTTATTTCTTTTATTTTTCCTTTTCTTTTCTAACTCCCTGAGCTAATTTAAACCAGTTTTTTTAGGTCAAACAAATCTAAAAAGACATTCCTTTTTTAAAAGTCATCCTTCCAAACTTCTAAAGAGAAAAGAATTATATGGAAGTGAGAGATTACCGGGAGGAGAGAGAGAGGTGTTTGGAGAAATACAGGAGCAAAAAGAGAGTGAGAGACGTAGGAAGAGAGAGAAAGAGAGAAGTTTGGGATATATATAAGTGAAAAAAAAGAAATGATTGTGTTTAGAAAGAGCATGTTTTTCTCACATTTGTTTAGGTTAAAAAATATGTTTAAAGTAACTAGGGGGTTAAAAGATATCTTTTAAAATCTTGGATTTATCAAAATATGAAACTTAAAAATAAGGGATAAAGAGATATTTTTCCTAAAAAAATAAAGGCGCTTCATTGTTTTCAGTAGTAACATGAAAAGAGTAAAAGGGGAAAGCCTCATGTCCATATCAGGCAGACCTACAGTGGTAAGGTGTAGGGTTAGATTGAACCCAAATCCAATGCTAAAAGATAATTTTATTTTTATTCAAATTTTATCTTTATCTAGAATTTGACGTGTAATTCATTTTTTATATGACACACTAAATAAAAAATGGAAAAAATAATTTTAATAAAAAATTGGTCAAAATACCCCTAAATGTTTTAGGTGTATTATGGTTAAATTTTTTTTCAAATTATTTAGCCGACTCCAAATAAATTGGGATAAGTGATCACGATGGTTTAAAATGCCATATAAAAGATTTATGCCCTAATTTGTCAAAAAAAAAAAAATTATGCCCTAAATTCCATATAAACATAAATTATAAATAAAAAACTGAAAATGAAACTACTTTGCCGCCTTTACATGAGGCTACATTCTTTTCTTTTCTTTTTACAATGACGAGGCTATATTCAATCTGAATCATTAAAACGTGCGCATCCATGTGTACCGTCCCGAATGAGAATTGTGAACGATTATGTATTCGACCACCGTACTTCCCACCACCAGGTGTGGTGGTTACAAGCTCGCCGAGCATTAAAAATCAACCTAAAAAAGAAGTCAATGCTATCAATACATATCAATTCAAACATACATGATTATTACAATTATCAATAACCACATAATAGGCCCATTACATATCTACATAATAGGCCACATACATGATTATTACAATTATCAATAACCACATATGCCCATTCCATATCTGCTCAGCTATTATCGACCTTACATGAGCCATACCTAATACAGTTACACAACTTAAACTCAAATACCACACTAGATTATTACTGATCAACACTCTTGCTTAACTCAAAGGCATGATTAGTCGTGAATCTTGTACATGGGTCATGCCCATATCCTGTCAGGCCAGGCTAATCATCGGTCGAACACCAAGCATTGGGACACTACTCTTAATAGTACACCAAATCCAACCATCTCGGCCATTGTGCTTGCACCAGGCTCTATGTGACTAGTCCACATGTCTCCACATGATACCAGCCTCACCTCCCACTTAAGTCCATCAAGGTAGGAGGTACTTACTTGAATAGCCTTACCTCCAATGGACTTGTCAATGTAAAGAACAGGATAGAAGAGATAGCTTAGTCGCACAAGTCCGCACTAGACTTGCAGGTCCTTTGTGATTTGTTTTATCATCAAGGGTGTCGCAAGCTTTTCAGAAGGGGAACAACCTCCCCCACCTTAACCATGGCATCCTCTTGAGACGCTTGCCTTGCACTGGGTCCCCATAACCTTGGCGTGACCCAAGTCTCACATATGCAGTCAAGGCTCATATATGCTTTGACAAAAACTTAGTTACGTCCTCTTCATCACACCCTTAGGTTCATTGCTACTACAGAGTCTCCTCTCATGTATACGTAGTCAAGTCCTTTGCCAACATTGTATCCACTTGGTCAGATCCGCTGCTGCCACCACAACTCCGACCGCCTCATACGGTGCAGAAAAAGGAGGTCTAACTCTAGCCTTACCATAGTTTGAGTAGCACTTGCGGCACTCACGCCCGTCGGGATGTCTAACATGAGAGATGCGAACTTCTTCACATACAGTTGAGGCCCTCGTAAAACCTCACGAGACACCCATGTGGAACCAAGGTATAAAAAATGGATTGGTAATCCGGATCGGCCATCACAAAAAACCGTATCGATTATTGAATTGGAGATCTAGGTTGGAGAATCGGACGGTTTGGTAGGTTTTAGCAAAAATAAAAATAAAAAAATTACTAAAAATATCTAAAAACAATTTTTTTTTAGTGTCTAAAAATAATTTTTTTTAGTGTTTAAAAAAAAATTGGGAGTGGTGCATTATGTAATTTCATTATTTTGTAGACATATGTGAATACTAAGACATTTTTGTAGTTTGGTTGGCTGTTAACCATTCATTCTTATCACTGAAAAAATAATAATTAAAAAAAGATAACACATACTACATTATTAACAGAAAAATATAACATTAAAAAAATAAAATTAAAAAAGTCGATAGTTTCCCCTGAAATTTACAAAGTCATGAGATAAAATTGAAGATAGTTAAAAAATAGAAAAAAAAAATACTTATTCCCACGTTATATGCATCAAGACCTAATTTTATCTAGCAAAATCATTTTTTTTTTTTTTTTAAAAAAAAAACCAATTTCTCAACTATCCCTAAAATTGGGCAACGTTTCGAGCAAAAATCAACCCACAATCTACTATAGATCGAAAAATCAACACACATATTATGTAAAGCTTCGATTCTCTTTCAAACACACCAAATTGCATAAAATGCTTTGATATCGAAGATTAAATCGATAAAATGGCAAATTTTCATAACCTTCGACTTATCATCACATGCAAGCACGAAAAAGTCATAAGTATAAACTACTAATTGAAATAAATTTATATAATTTATTTGAGAGATGAAGCCTTGATGATAAAAAACCACAACTCAATTTGATCCAAAATGAACTATAAATTGATGAAGATCTTCGATTTTGGATCGGGGTAATATTTTTCAGCAGCAACGATTTGAGCAAAAATCCACCCACACAAATCAACACTCATATTATGTAAAGGATTCAATTCTATTTCAAAAGAAACAAATTGCAGCAAAATTGATTCGATGTCAAAGATTAAATCGACAAAATGGCATACTTTACATAACCCTAAACTTTTCATCACATGCGAGCAAGAAAATATTCATACAAAAAATGACTAGATGATAAATAAATTTATCTAACTTATTGTAGAGATGAAGCCTTGATAATAAAAAAACCACAACTCAATTTGATCCAAAATGAGCTATAAATTGATCAGGGATCTTCAATTTCAGATCAAGGTAACATATTTGAGGAGCAACATTTTGAGAAAAATTCCACCCACACATGCATATTATGTAAAGGATTTTATTCTCTTTCAAACATTACCAAATTGCAGTAAAAATGGTTTGATATCGAAGATTAAAGCGATAAAATGGTGGATTTTTCAAAACCGAAAATTTTTCATCACATGCGAGCAAAAAAATATTCATAGAAAAAAATTACTAAATGATAAATAAACTTACCTAATTTATTTGAGAGATTAAGCATTGATGATAAAAAACGACAACTGAATTTTATCCAAAATGAGCTATACATCTTATCGGGATCTTCAATTTTAGATCGAGGTCATGTTTTTCAGCAGAAATATTTCGAGCAAGAGTCGACCCACAATTTTATGTAGATCAAACAAATCAACATACATATTATGTAAAGGCTTCGATTCTCTTTTAAACGTACCAAATTGTAGCAAAAATGATTTGAAATTGAAGATTAAATCAATAAAATGATAGAATTTTCAGAAATTGTGAAAAAAGGCACACAAAATCGATTGAAATTTTTCTTTTATGAATGTTTGATTCCCAAAACCTAGTTTATAGCCATATTACAACGATTTCGATCAATAATTTATTGGAAAGGCCCAAAATATTGCAGAGAAAAACATAAAAAAGCATCACAAAGCCTAAAAAAAAAAAAATCAAACTTTGACCCCAATGAGCATTACTGGCTCAGCGTTTCGACTCGCTATTGTAACAAATCACCGATTCATTATAATAGAATCGGCGATCCAAGGGTGATTGGGTGATTCATATTTAAAGGTCCAGTTTGTCCAGCTAAAAATTCAATTGGGATTGGGTGATTTCAATCCAAATTGCTAAATTTTTAAACCTTTCTTGGAACAAATATATAATTCAACTCTTATTTCAATGCTTTCCAAGGTATTCACCTTGCACCTCCAAGTGTGCCTAACATCATCGTCCACCTAAGTTTGGCATCTCCATGGGGTAGATGGTATATATGCCAACACAGTATTCCTCATGGGCATCAACAACCTCTATGCTTCATGTCCTACAGAAAATTATAGTCCTTCACACCTTCGAACACCCTTTGCTCTGGTACTCTCATGCTACGAGACTCTTAACCCACCTCTAATGTTATACAAGGCCTTCTTGACAAAGGTCACGCATTCTTGGAAACCCACAAAACCTGTCATGAAGGACTCTTTCAAGCATCACTAGGGTCATCTCTCATCCAAGTTGGCCTCGAAGATACTAATCTAAACCTCCAAGGCAGTGACACATTCCCAAATTCTGACCAACGGCCAACCTCCAAGGCAGTGACACATTCCCAATTCTGACCAACGGCCAAGGTCATCAAACCATACTATTATACCATCCAGTGTTCAAAAAATCGACTTAGCCAAAGGTACTCGGATGAGGTGAGTCACTCGGCTGAGTCCGAGTAACTCGGGCGAGTTCACGTCATGCTAAAAAAAATGAAATAATGAAAATACATAAAGTTCAGGGAAAATTACAAAAAAAACCCAAGACTACACTTTCTATGCAACTTACCCTCAACCTAACTTTTCTCACTTTTTCCCCCAAAACAAACTTTCTATGCAAATACCCCCAAGGAAAAAAGTCCATTTGTTTAAAACGGAAATGCCCTTCCCGTACACAAATCATTTTAGCCAGATTTGACATTGACTTATTCCCATACACAAAAATCATTTTGGCCAGATTTGATGTTGACTTTCATTTTGGCCATATTTGACATTGACTTCTTCCCGTACACAAAAATCATTTTGGCTAGATTTGACGTTGACTTTTGGACCCAGTAGCACATTGCCAGAACGCATAAGTGCCAAACCGCCCTAAGACAACTACCACGCCGAAACTGAATACTGTCGGACCGCCTTTTACCTAGTGTCGGAGCCCTAGAATCCAATAACATCTACTACCGCACCGCCTTTGCAATTGTCGGACCACACTTTACACGGTGCCAGAGCCCTACTACAAGACCGCACTTTACACAATGTCAGAGCCCTACTGCTGGACCGCACTTTACACAATGTCGAAGCCCTACTGCCGGACCGCACTTTACATAGTACCGAAACCCTACTGCCGGACCGCACTTTATACAGTGCCGAAACCCTACTGCCAGACCGTACTTATACAATGTCGGAGCCCCTATTTTGGTGGGATAGAGGAGAGAGAAGCGTGGGTAAGTTAAAAGTAAGGTAGCAAAGACCTATATAATGCCCAACAAACCAGTTAGACACAACTTGATTAAAGCCACGAAATAACAATATACATAGAAAAGCGGTACAGGGTACTCAGCCTTGCCTATAGGCTGAGGCCAAGTAACTCGGTCGAGTCCGAGTCACCTCGGTTGAGTCTAGAAACACTAATACCAACTATAACAAAGCTATTCTTCCTCTAGCCTAACCGTGTGGCTTTGACTCCCTCAAATTAGGCTTTCGCTTGCACCAACACACACAAGAGAGGGAACAAGGGACATGCCTCATTTTATTGCACTGTATACTTATAGATTAAGGGCACCACAAGCCCCTCAAGGGTCTTGGCCGAGGGCTTTGATACACACGAGAACATGCACGTGCACACTCGACCATTAATCACATCGTATTAAGAACTGTACTTCCATTGCTAGTCACCACCTAACGTTGCAGTTCAAGACCATGCGCCTCCAGCAATGCGTGCTTACCATGGTTTTTCTTTCTCACTCTCACATAGCCTATAAGTGTTACATTAAGCCTAAACCTAGGGCAATTGTGCAATTCAATTCGAGACTCAAAGTGACATCAACACAAAGAACTTTGGTGAGATACTCTGAAATTTAAAGGCTTTAAAATTAGTCAAACTAAAACAGAGTATATAAAATGCAAGTTTAGTAATAATAAGAGTACAGACAAAAAAGTAGTCACGATTGACAACCAAAAATACTAAAAAGAGTGCACTTTTGATATCTTGAGTCAATAATCCAAGAAAATGGAGAGATCGAGGAAAATAACAAACTTGGAATTAAAGCTGGGTGAAATTGGAGATGTGCTACCGAAGTTTTATGCGATCGCCATATACACCAACGAAGCTGAAAGGGAAGTTTTATTGGACAGCTATGAAACCAGTTGCATTTTATGAGGCAGAATACTGTGCAGTCAAGAAACAACATACCCATAGGATTTGTATAGCTGAGATGAAGATGTTGAAATGGATGAGTAGCAAGACAAGAAGAGATAGAAGTCAAAATAAATTCATACAGAGAACTTAGGTGTAGCTGTAATAGACAATAAGATGAAAGAAAATAGATTTAAGTGGACTAGTCATGTGTATGACAGACTCAGTACAACACCTATTAGGAAGTGCGAGTTGGTTCCAGTAAAAAGCTCAAAGGGAAATAGTTAGAAGTAGAAAGAAAAGACATGAAGACTTAACGGCATACTAAGATTCATGTAGCCGACCCTAAATAGTTAGAAAAAAGTTCTGATGATGATAATTGTTATAATGAATTTAAAATCCCACAAATTATTGGTCAACAAACCCAAATGTACCACCAATCATGCCTCTTGTACATTGGTCATGCTCAGGTCTTGTTAAAATCTGCTAGCCATTCTTTGGTCCAAATGGTTCACCAAAGCCCCACTATTTTGGCCATTTGTTCATACCATCTTGCCAATGTCCTTACTAATGGCCTTTGTTTCTAGCGCACATGTGCACATGCATCAACGCTCCACATCACACCAGCTAACCTCCTACAAAGGGTCACTTAAAGCTAGTACTCCCTCATATAGGTTTGTGGGTCAAAATAATTGGGCCACAAGGAATCACCCATAGTACCACAAGTACGTATTCGAATCAATTGAAATTTGCTGTCACAAGAAGTTCTACATGCCTAGCTCTGCGATCATGCATGACGGAGGGTGTTTAACAGTACGCACTAGCAATTTAGTGCCACACTTTTGTGGGCTTAGTCAGCAAATCCAAATCTTGGCTGCTAGATTTCAGTAAACTAGGAAATTTACAAGTTGGTCCAAGGCCTTGTCCACCAAGGCCTTGAACCTACTTCAAATACAAAAGTCTCTAATTCCTTGGAACTTAGAGAACATCTGCAATGAAATTAAACAAATGAGAACACAAGAAAGAATAATATCTAAGAACCAAAAATGTCACGTCAAAGACATTAACAATATACGTAGTTTCTTAACAAGTGGTTCAATTCACTCTCCTCCCAAGCAAAGAACAAAGTTCATGGATTTCTAGAAAGCTTCACCAATTTATCCACAAAGCCTTCTCGTGTAATTTGTTCAATTCCTGTGTGTTCGGTCCCCCTAGCCATGATTGAAAATCTCTGAGAATTGCAGGAGACAAAAATAAAACCCAGCAAATCAAACCTGAAGAATTTCCTGAAACAAATGTCAGTTCATTATTCAGGGCATATGTTCAAATAGCATATTCATTGTTGAATTGGATATGCCAATTTTCATACTCTACCATTTCTATGGCATGATCTCCATGAATCCTTCCAGCAAGGTTTGACCATTCACCATCTTCGTAGTGGCAATGATTATGTCATAGGCCATTCCTTCCTGCAAATCATGCATCAGGGAAGTGAGAACAGGGACCCACTCAAAAGGTTTATATTTACAATGTCATGCTTGATAGAAAACACGCAAATAACTTGCATTAAGAGAGAATAACATGTGTAACCATTCCTCAAATCTAGCCAATAAATGTTTTACCACATGATTAATCAATGCATACAAGCAGACTAACCTATAATTGGCTTTTATGCATGTTAGGAGTCAGAGACAATTGACAACACTGGGGAGCAAGCACTGGCATTTCTACAGCATTAGCATGCTACATACTATTTAATACTCTAACTCCAATGTATGTTTTTCTAATTCAACGACACCTCCCCATTGATATGAATTCTGACTACTGTTTTGGCTTGTTTGGCTTATAAATCATTGAACAAGGACAGGATTAAATGTGGATGCATCTATTGGAAATTTTTTCAATTACAGTAATTTAGGCAGACAACTCTATAAAATCTATGTTGAAGGGATACAGCTGGAAAATTGCAACTACCATTTAATGACGCAAACCACGTTTAAAGCAAACATAAGCAAGGTATAGCAGAAACCGTTATTGTTGAGACTTTTATATGTTTACTGGCCTCCTGTGAATATAAATCAAAGTGGCACTTGTTCTAGGACTAATGTATATGAAAAAACATTCCAAGACTTGACACATAGACGTAATGAGTAAACGGGAAATGTTCTCACTACAAACTATGAAGGAAGATGCACTAAGTATCAACTAGAAAATGTTCTAGATCAAGGTTAGTATCACTGATGGTCATGTTCTAGCTGGCGACAAATCATTTATAAAACTCATTTTACTAATTTGGACAAACCTCAAGCGAATTTGGTTCGCTCAGTACCTAAGATAAAAATCATTTCGTATCAAGAATTGGAACGGCAGTGCCTTTAAGGAGTGTAGCCTGTCATACTTGAAAAAGGGGGAACTTGATGTCCACTTTATTTTCATGATTAGTGTCGCATGTTGAACGGGTCTAGGAAGGGTAAGGACCTTAAACTTTCTTTTAACCTGTCCCAAGCTCTGGTAAAAGAGGTGGGTTGTGTTCGGTAGGCACCCAACATAAACCTTGCCAAAACTTTCCATGGATCTTGAAAAGATATGGGGCGGACCAAGATTTGTATAGCTGATACCAAGTGGTTGGAAAAAGGTTCTGATGATGATGATCATGATGATCGGGAATTGGACGTGCTTGGCCCTCAATTGGCCAAAGTTTGTTAGACAAAGCATGACCGGGACCATGTTTGGTCAAAATCTGGATCCACTGCAAGTTAATAATTTAGCATCTCAAAAAAATAAAAAAGATGCAATTTCGATCTAAGACTCATTAAGCCAACTTGAATGCCCCAAAAGTTAGAATCCCTACTACATAACCCAAAGAATGATCCAATAATACGTAACCTCGTATGAACGTGAATATTTCCCAAAAACTATGATACATAAAATTCTCTTTTCAAGTTTTTAGGAGCTCTCAATCAATAAATTCAAATTTTTCCATCTCCTTGATCCTACCCCATTACCATTCCCACAACAGGTCCAATGAAAGCTGTCGTCAAGTGTCATGTACTGCAATAACTGTTGGCAGTGACTGTTTATTATTTGTAAATGACAGCTTTTATAATGCACATGAAAGCCATAACTACCATGATTTTACTTTCAAATTGTTCTTGCGGGTACAAAATACACACACAACTGAATGAAAACACTCTGTTTGGATATTGAAAGATATTGACCATATAAACAATATGAACCAGCCATCCCATACTAAGCTCAGGTACATGAGCAGAAGCTATCAGTGGCAGAATAGGGAACATGTAAAATCAGCATCAGCATTAATGCATTCAGATGGTAACTAGAAATAATATCATGAGAAATCATATCCTCCATTACATTTTACCTGTGAACTTAGAAATCGTAAAGCAGAAATCTCAGCAAATGTTACTCCTCCAATAAAGACAACCAAAACAAGAGACCGTCGCCCATCTACCAATCTGCTCAAGAGTTTGGAGAAAAGGTCCCATCCATAATAAGTTTGGAGATATGTAGCAACAAGAAACAACAATCTGATTTTGATTAATAATACATCACTCCCAAGGAAAGCATAACCAATAAACATCATGATGCCAACAATCAAAGATCTAAGTCATAGTACCTCTCCTGTTTTGCATACGGGAAACCATTCATCATTTCATCCACACTGCATTTTACTAAGTCCTTCTGATGCATTTTTCCAATTTTGAATCTCATTTGAGTGATGTGACAATTAAAGGCCAAGAAAATTTCGGGAGATTGAGAGTCCACATATAAGAATGCATGAAAATAAGAAGTACAGATGTGAAAGGCTATAATATAATTACCTTACAATGTCTATATCCTCCATACCTCAAAGTGTATTGATACATTAATAAGTACCTTATAATGTACAAAATACAACTATATCCTCCATGATACAGTAAATGACCTCAAAGTGTATTGGCACATTAATTCGAAATAGTTCAGAGTACATGTTAAGTATATTTTTCATTTCAAATAGCAAATAGTTTAGCACAAAATAAATCTTTTGAAAACACACACTGAAACTGGTCAGAACAGGTTGATTGTTGACAACTTTCATATGAGAGTCATATCACACCTTGGTAAGAGTTTTATGAATAATCTGATTTAAAATCTGGACAGGGTGGAAAACACTTTGTCAAACATGGGAAAAATCACCCAAGGTTCTTGATTTTGCTAGGAAGTGCCAGGGTATGCTGATTGGTAATCATTTGGGCGAATCCCAATTTGACACACTAGGGTTTAGATCCTGTTTTGATTCAGTTGAGGAAAATTTTCTTTTCTTGCAAATCAAAGGAAGTGTCTGGGAATCATGCTTTCAGTACCATGAAGGAAATGGAAACAGAATATGACTATTGAGTGTGAGAAGTACAAAAGAGAGGCAGTAGAATGACAAAATTTCTTGTCCTAATAATCTACGAGCTACAAGTACATTACTCCAGGACACAACACGTTGCAGTTGCTTTTGGAAGGCATGATTTGTCACCTGGATGTCCATTTGAAGCGTTCCAGAACTTTTCAAAAAGCTTCATCAATATCGACAAGTCATCTCGATGCCCAGAGTTCAGTGAAAGGATTTCTATGGATGTTTTTAGTTGTTCTGGTTTTGTTTTGGACTTGTCTGAAATTTTCAGGAATTATTTTGTATTTCCTGTGAAGGGTAGATTTAGTAGGATCAATAATTCCTTGATGCAGCGAGAATCAAAGAAAGCGAGAAAATCTCAAAAGAGGGGGAGTGCAACGACATTAATCGAGCATCACCACTCTAGAACTCAAAAGCTCCACTATGACAGATACAAAACAGTCCATTTATAAGCATTTGAAACCCTAAAATTAACTTCATATCAGTATTAGCAATTTAAGACTCCAAAATACTGCTAATAGTTAATAAATACCAAAAAAACTCTAAATAATCCTAAAATTCGTCACTATTTTCAGGCATATAATTTAAACTAGGATTTGAGGCCCAAAACAGCAAAGCTCTGGAAAAACCCTAGGAATAGCCTTTGTAGATAATGAGAGATCTTTGATTTGCAACTTGAAGCACCATGATTGGACATGTGAGTGAAAAGTTATGATCCCTAGATAATGACTGCATCATTCTATCCTCCTCGAAAATAACTCGTCCTTAAGTTCATTATGCAATCGCTCCTTTTCAAAAAATTGATGTTCTATGTGCTTTGCATACCTTTGTATTTTTCCTTCATTTTTGCAGTTGGTGGTGTAGTCCCAACATGCACTTTGGTTCTCCTTCACTGGATCTCCATGTAATAACATATTGTGTATATTTATGGGCTTGACCAAAATCCTTCATGAATAATAGTTGAAAAAATTCATTTGTGTTCACTGTTAAACTTTTGAAATTTAAAAAAATTTAAAACCCTTCTCACAAAAAGCTTAGTTTCCATCATATGCCTCTCTGATCACCAGTTCTTCATCAAGATCCTCACCATATATAGGCACACCAATTATGTCAATAAGTTGTCAGTCAATCTTGCAATCCGAAAGATAACCGCAAACGGATTCTCTTCTGAAACTTTTAGAAAATATCCCTAAAATGTAGGGTAGTTTGCACGTATGTCATGCAGCTCATACTCACCCAACATGCCTTCCGGGTCTGCAGCTCCATGGACCACCAGATCCAACATTTGAGTCTAGCCTGCAATGGATTGTGCAACTCAGCCTCGAGGAACTTGTACGGCTATCGGGTATCTAATCCTGCAGCGATCAAGCCTACTCTGATACTCATTTGATGCAGCGAGACGTGAAGAAAACAAGAAAATCTTAAATAGGTATAGAAGTTATGGTTATAAATAGGAATTAGGTTTGCTTTTTTTAGTTTAGAGTTTTAAAATTTTGGATTTCTATTGTTTTTCTTTTGAAAGAAATATATAGGATATTAGGCCCTAGTACGCAGGGCTTGCAACTTTTATTTGCATCTCGTAAAGTTCTCTATTGATTTTCTTCCATTGTGCATGCCTGTTACTTGCTCCTACATCACAACACATAATGATAAGTAAAACAATACAAAATACACAAGCAAGAGAAAGATGCTTGGAGTCTCCTGTGATATTTTACAGCATATTTCTTCGCAAAAAGTACCTCCCTGGACACTGATTTCTCCCTAAGAACATTTTTGCAGGAGCGATAGTCCAGGAAAGTAGCAAGAAGAAGTCAGAACATCATTTCAACAACATACTATGATTCACACTGTGGCAGCACTTTTTGTATAATAACTAGATAATAAGATTTACCAGGTGTTATTAATTGTAGGTCCATCAAACGAACTTACGAGCTTTTTATCCATCACCTCTCGAGATGGTGACTTTAACACTTCATCAATTTATTCTTTTGGTACTAATTTGTAGAAGCACTTCCCAATCACGGTCTCCACCAAAACGTTCGTTTTGTTATGAAATATAATTTCAAAATATCTGTTTTCCAAAACATAGACACTAATCATGAGGTAGTGATGATACAAGCACTGACACCTCCAGTTATTTTTAATTTTAAAAAATAAATAAGAGATTAGCATTTGAATATCTAAGTGTTTTTTTTTTCTTAAAAGAAAAACAAGATATTGGTGTTTCAAATACCGAAATTTTGTAACAAAATACATTTTTAAGAAGACAGATTGTCTGGTGGAGGGGAAAAAGTGGAAAGCAGCGTCTGACACATAGAGAATTATGCACTATTAACAACCATGACTTATAATGATCAAGCATTAAAATAAGCAACTGTTAAGGGATCTTTATATGAATCCCAAATAATTCAAGCAACCATAAGTTATAGACGTATATTGAGCTTCACCACAAAACAAAAAAAATACAAAAGAGTGCTATGCTCATTCAACTACAGGGTACCTTTGTCATCAAGACAAAACCTGCCAACATAAAAATAGAACCTCGCATACATTGGTCCTTATAGAAATATCATGTACATAAACCTTCTGAATAATACCTCCTAATGCAATGAACGTATATCCCTACTAAATTCACATAGAGTTGTCGCCATGTGTGTATATTTGTGTCAATATTATGAAGCAAACTTACTAATAGGAAAATTAAACTTGATTTGTCAAGTCCCAAATCTGAAGAGGGCGTCATTGGTCCAAGTCAGATAAAAATCATGATTTTCATGGAGACAAAGTCAGGGGCATACTCGGTACTGTTCATAGGAAAAATGATTTATTTATTTATTATTTTTAATTGGGGAAGGAAAACTGATTTCTGAACCCAAAGTTAGCAACCGCTAGCAAGTCTCAAGCAGTGTTCGCAAAATTGAATCGAAATGGTTAACCGGACATGGGCCTGGAAGCGGTTTAACCGGCCTAACCAGTAAACCGGCCAATTCAGCTCTAACCGGACAAGTCACGGGCAGTCAAAAAAATGTTGAAAAGAAATCTACTAAAATATGAAAAGCATATAAAGAATGATTGAAACAAAACACATTCAAATGAAATTGAAAATTAATGAAAAAATATGGATTTTAACCTATTTTATATTTTCCAATGGCTATTTTTAAAATTTTATAAAAAGGATGGGAAAATATAAAAGTGAGTATTAATGTCCAAAACAATTTTTAATCTTTACCATAATGTAAAGAATATTTAAAAATGCATTACAAATCAAATTCCTTATTTTTGAGAATTTATATACATTTTTTTGAACTTTTTTTTTTAAAATACTAGTTGATCACCCTAACCACCCAAAACCAGAACCGGCCAGCTGGTTCCAATCTAACAGGGTGGTTAGCGGTTAGATCGGGCGATTTTGTGAACAATGGTCTCAAGCCTATTCAGCGAATTTTATCTACTGACACTCCCACAGATATCTTTAATATTTTTACAACAGTGTCCTTAGCAAGGGAAAGGGAAAAAGATGTGTTGTGCAGAATTTTCCAAGGCAGACAGTTCAAATGTTTTGTATCAATCTAGTCTTCCCATTTATTATAGTGTAAGATGCAGACATACTTATCGAGGTTGGCGAGGCCTTCTTGTTGAGTCTCCAATACTGAACTGTTGGGATATCCCTCCTACGTGCATGGCATACATAATCAGTAAGAATAAACAAATGCCAGTAAATCATGACAGCAACATATGTGCAATAGGTACCCACTCTTTTGAGTTCCATATGTGGTCCAGGTAATAGCTTTACGATATCCTCAATGGCACGCCTGGAGTTCGAATTTCACACAAGAAAAAATGGTTATATAGAATAAAACCTGTGATAATAGAGGAAGGAAGCCTTAATAAGATGCTTCTAAGGAAATCAAATTGCATCCAGAGCAGACACTGGTATTTATCAGTTAGCTTCCAATACATGCACAATTGTCACTAAATCATGGACAAAAAAACAGGTCCTCAATTAAACCACTGATATTCCTAGACATCCAAATCAATTTGTCGCAAGTCTCCAACTGAATCAAGCCGTAACCAATTCGTGTAAGAATCTAGCCAAATAAATTAATAGAAAAGGACACTAGGTTTTGGCAGCTTAAAAGGCAGTTCTTACGTCCAACACAATCACTCAGTAAGCTCGTCTTTGGCAGCAGCTTCCAGCAACATGCATGGATTTCATATTAAGCCATTGCAAACTTCTATAGCAATCTATAATAGGGACATCGAGAGAGGCTAACATGTGGCTGAGATGTATATTTGATATCCTATAATCCTTATAATTGTGCAACATAGGATAAAGAATTTTATCCAAAGGTTTCATGCTCCGAGAAAAAGTTTTGGTACTAATGGGTGAACTATAAGTATATGGACAACAGCAAGTTTTTTAATGAGAAAAATACCCATATGAAGTGGGAGCAAAGTTCAACATGTAACTGCTGTCTCCAAGTCATAGCCTGGTTCCACTCGGAGCAACTTGATGTGGCAGTTTCACCTGTATAAGACAAAAAATAAAAGGTGGTTGTCCAATTATCCTGGGTCAGCCCTTCCTCCCTCCCTCCCTCCCTATCGTTTTGGTAGAACCTTGAAATGGAGAATATCAACAGCTGCTGAAGTTGCCTCTTATAAAGGGGACTACAAATTGTGTCCATATATCACCTTAAGAAGTGGAAGAAACAAAACAAATAATCCAATGCAAGACTAGACCATTTTAAAAATATCAATACTGATGGGACAGCAATCTTGGGAGAAAGCAAGGATGCAGATTCAGTGCAAGTGATAGGCGATGGTGACCAGATATGTATCTGGCAAGAGTCTTCATTCAAACATGGATAAGTATTTGATGGACCACGAAAGATATGAATCTGGCAAGTGGTTTCATGGATAGGTATTTGGTGGTTGTCTTGGTCCTTAAGGTTTGAATCAAGATTCCGAACAGCAGGATTGGGATCCCTAATAGTGGGGATTGAGATCCCAAATTTAAATATTGAGATCCCGAAGAGATCCATTTCAGGACAACATCAGGATCCTAGAAGGGATCACCAACAAAAGTAGGCGATCCTGGTAACTACAATCCAAGCTTTTCTATCATGGTATCATAGCTGGTTCGAATACCCTAGATCTTCAAGGATCTTCCCACCATATCTTCTTCAATCTTCTCTCAGCAAACAGCACCCATCTTCTTCAACCTTCTCAAAGCAAAAAGCAGCCATCTTTCTCCACACAAACCATGACAAAAGGTTCTTTATTTCCTCTTTATCTTTATTTTCTTAAAACCATAATTCTCTCTATGCCCTTCTTTCTTCTATCTCTCTAATTTCCAGTTCTCTTTCTCTAAGGCATCTCGGCTAATCTTCTCTTTCTAGGGCATCATGCACCTATCTGTCCAACAGCTGTTTCTCATTCCTCTAGGTAAAATCTCAAAATTTATCCTTCTATAAAACCCTAATTTATGTGTTCTATCCAGGGGATCACGTCTTTTCTTCCTCTAGGGCACCAAGTGCTCACATTTCTTTATCAAGGCATCACGTGCCTAATATTCCAACAACCCTTTCTCTTTCCTCTCAACTTCTAGCCCAACATAATGCCTTCTTTCAACCCATTTTCTATTGTCACCACAAAGTTGACTTCATCCAATTTCATAACAGGGAAAGCCATCATCGAACCATTCGTTTGTGGTCAGAAACTTATGTGATACTTAGATGATTCCTCAAAGCCTCTTTCTATCTCCCTATCAAAAATCACATTAATGAGATTGGCAAAATAAAGCTCTCTTTCACAGACCTCTCATATAAAGAATCAGTTGCTACCAATCAGCAACTCATTGGATAGATCAGTGCAACTCTCCCAAAAGAAATCCTTGTAGTCATTGGAATTCCCACAACTTCAGAATTATGGAAGGCTTCACAAAAATCTTTCTCACAGGAGTCTACGGCACGTGTGATGCACTTGAAGCTGGGACTTCAACGATCCAAGCAAAAGAAGATGAAAATAATTGAATCTTATAACATAATTAAAGGGCTTGGTGATCAAGTTGCCATGATCCAACAACCTGTTAATGAGTCCCTCTTCCATAGTGAACCTACACAGAAAACACATACCAGAATCATGATCCTCATGACGTGTTGATCACAGCTAGTAATCCTGCAACATATAACGATGGAAAAGGAGGATGTGGACAGGGGGTCATGGCACCAGAGGTCGTGGAAGACTAGATGGATTCTGTCCATTTCAGGGTGTGGCCTTCTTCATGCGCCAATTACTACCCGCAGAATACAAATCCAGGGTATAGTATGGTGGCATGTCATATTTGCAGTCGCTGAAATCATATTGTAGTGGATCAGAAGCGACAAAGTTCAAGTAATGAAGACAAAGTTGTTGCCCTAAACACATCAATAGAAGCCATGACATTATGGGGTTGGGATATGGGTTTCCAGAGCTAACCATGTAATAGGTGATCCTAGTAAATTTCTATCTCTAACCCTTTATTCTAGTAATTTCTGTAATAACTGGAGATGGGTCCCCGCTCCTTATCGCATACATATAAGTGTACATGTAAACTGTTCCACTCGTCGATACTTTTGAACAATGTGTTTTTAGTTGCTAAAATCAAGTATTGTCTGTGTCTCTCGGTTGACTCAAGAAAATAAGTCATAGATTGTTTTTACACCATCCTTTGTTTCTTGAAGGATCCATTGTCCAGGACAACGTTTGCTGAAGTGATTTGACAAGCCGTCTATATGTTTCGAATAATAAATTGAAGAAGCCCTCATTGTTTGTCTCTTCATTTCAAATAAGTGATGTCAATGTTTGGCATCACCGTCTAGGTCATTGCAGTCATGACTCAGTCAGCAGGTTAGGTAGAGAGGGTTTAATCCCATCATTGTCAGTATCTTTTTGTCATGCTTGTCAATTAGGTAAACATTGAAATTTCCTTTTCCAAAATTCCAATAAAAGAGCTTCATCACATCTTTACTTAATCCATTTTCATATGTGGGGACTGTTAAGAACATGTAAATAATGTATAATGTATAACTATAGTCAATTTATAGTTTGTTTTGTACCATGTTGTCATAAGCATCATACTCAAGGGCCTAATTGTACAATACAACTATATATACTTGATAAAGAGAGGCGCGCATTCCCCAAGTTAGATCAAGGGGGATTTCACACACTTTTTTCTCTTATTCTTTCTCTTTCTCTTCAAGCTTTACCATGAGGGATCTGCACCAATTGCTTTTCTTACACCAGATATTATAAGATTTTTGTGAACGTTTTTCACGATAAACTTGGATGAAAATGTGTTTTATGAGTCAGCAGACTCACTAGCCCGCTGACTCACAAACGTTCATCTTTAAGATGAACGTCCACAACTAAATATTTCTATCCCATGGATAGGAAAAAAATTTAAACAAAATGTTTTGAAATTTTATTTCATGTTATTTTTGTTTTATATTTGTGATCATCATAGTGTAGATCATGGATCTCCACAAATATAGATCCAAGAACGATATAAAAAATAGGTGTTAGAGGGAGCATACATGATAATAATATGAGTCGGGGGACTCATAAAAACCAGGGTCCTACTTGGATTTATTAATATTCCCTCAAGGAAAAATCCCCAGTATTTGAAACGTTTACACAATTTAAAAACTTTGTTAATGATCATTTCTGTAAACCAATATTGTTCTTCTGTAGTGACATCTCATGCTACATTAAACTAACGGGAGGGCAACAAAATTCATCTGCACATACTCCACAACAAAATGAAGTAGTAGAAGGAAAGCATTGCCATATTAGTGAGGCTGCCCTTTCCTTGATGTTTGATAGTGGGATCCTAAAATACTTATGAACTAAAGCTTTTCATGCAATTGTTTATGTCATAAATCTATTGTCCACTAATGTTTTGAGTGATCGAACCCCTTATGACATGTCTTATGGTAAGCATGCAGATTATTCATATCTTTGATCTTTTGGATGTCATGCTTATGTTCATATAGATCAGAGTCAAAGGATGAAACTCACCCCTAAAGCAGATGTGTGCATCTTCACAGGATATAAAGGCATTATAAAGGCTATTGTTGCTACAGCCTAGATTTAAATGTGTTCTTATATCAAGAATGTCACCATTGATGAAATAAGGATGTGCAATCCACCTAGAACCATTCTACAGAAAGATGAAAGTGAAATCAGAAAGGGCATAGTTTGCGATATTTAGCGATATTTTACCAGGACATACTCCCAATGACACCCATCAACCGGGTAGTGTTGATGAGAATGTGCCACATCATCCCCGTGAAGATTTCGATATCTTTATGATGAGCAACATCCATCTAAACGACAGCCTAATGTTGCTCTCAATGAGTTGATTGTTTATTGCAGATGGAAGTAAAGGGAAACAGGTCGGTGCAACATATACACTAGAAGGGTAACATTGTAATAGAGGTACGAATCAGAGAGACAAGAAGATTATAGTGGGGATATTATAGCAAGTCAAAATATTCAAAGATTTAATGTGTATGTCACCTTATAGTTCGATGGATAAGCTATGGAGGCTTTACAAATAACTAGCAAGTGTTTATTTGCAAAGCCCTCAAACAAAAGGAACCTGCCAACTACTATGCCGTGAAAAATGATCCAAAATGGGTTGAAGCAATGGCCGGAGAAATGAAAGCAATGTTTCTGAATTATACATGGGAAACTATGAAGAGGCCAATTTGAAGAATGTTGCGGGCAGCAAATGGATGTGTAAAACAAAATACACGGCAAATGAAAGTATCAAACAATTTACCGCTAGATTAGTGGCAAAAGGACTTGATCACCAGCATGGATTGGACCAATGGTGGATAATTCACCTGCCCGGGCACCTAGGCCAAAGGCTCTGGGCACATTGCCCAGGGCTAGTCAGGCGGGTATGGGGCATATGTCACAAGGTGGGCCCCTAGGCAGCCCGCAATAATTACGAAAAGAGGGGGCGGAAATTCCCTTCAGGTAGAGGCAATTTCCATAATTTTGCCCTCATTTTTTGGATTTAAGACATCGGGGATTTCATATTAACCCCCCAAAACCCTACTAGAACAAATTTACAGCAAAAATAAAAACTCCCAAATCCGGATTTTTGGTGAGAAATCTAAGATTGAGCAAAATATAAAAAATTTTATTTCTTGTGAAATCGAAAGATGTTTGCACCCAATCTTTTTGGGGCTTGAAGTCGTTGTGACAAGAGGTTTTTGCCAACCAAAGCTTCCCCTTTCAAATCTTGAGGGGCTTTGCTTTAAAGGTTAGAGATTTTCAAGTATTGGGTTAGGTTTTATGAGATATTCAGACATATTATATCTTCTTCTTTTTTGTGGTTTTTGTGTTTTATTTCATCTTTGGAATGTGCATTAGTATGATGGGTTTCAATATATTTTTTAACAACCAAAATTCATAGAACCTAATCAAATCACCATAATTCTCTCCTAACTTCTATGTTCCCAAAATTCATTAGACCTAACCAAATCAAACATAATTCTGTCCTAACTTTTTTGTTCATAATTTCTGTGTTACTTGCATTTTTTTTCAATTTTAGTATATGGATTTGTATAGTTTGGGTGTGTTTTAAGTTTTCAAGCTTCTTAGTTCACTTTGGAATTAGGATTAGGATTTGAAACCCAGAGTCCAATCAGCTGGTATCCAGGGGGGTTTGGCATTTAACCTAACCCTGAAAAAAAAAATGAAAATTTCAGTGCCCTGTCTCTGGGTGCCGCCTAGGTGCCTAGGCAGCCCGGACCCCTCAGCGCCTAGGCGCCGCCTACTGAGTTCTCCAGCATTGGATTGGACAATGAAGAGACCGTTAGCCCAGTTGGTTAGTTCTATCATTAGCCTTGACATATGATTGGCCTCTATTCCAGCTTGATTTAAAGAATAAAGGTTTTCGCAAGAAGTTAAAGGAAGTATACTTGGTTTCAATGAAACGGATCCTTTAACATGTATATTCAAACTGAAAAGATCCATTTATGGTGTAAAGCAAGCTTCTCCTAACTAGTTTCAAAGTTTTTATCATGTAATAAAGGCATATGGATTTGCAAGGATAGCAGTGGAATACTCCCAGTGCATTCACAAGAGAACTAGAGGTATTGTTATTACTCTCTTATATGTCGATGATATTATTATTACATGAAGTTCTCCGAACCTTACTCCAAATATTAAGAGATTTCTCCATACCAAGTCTAAAATGAAAGATTTGGGAGAAATGAGACATTTTCTGGGATAGATGTCGATGGGACTCAAGACAAAATTCGATTGTCTTAACATAAATACGTGCTGGATATACTTGAAAAGTATAATATGTTGAATTGCAAACCATCGACCACAGCTGCAGCGCTTAACAAAATATTGAGAGCTGGTGAAGGCAAATTAATTGAAGATCATGAAAAGTACAAAAGCATGGCAGTTGAACACCACTATCTCACTCTCAGTCATTCTGGGATTGCCTTTGCACTAAATTAGGTATGCCAATTTATGCGTGGGGCTACCAATGTTTACTTGGAAGCCTTAAAACATATAACCTCATATGTCAAAGGCACCATTAATCAAAGTGCAACATATCATATGGAAATGTTGCCTCCATTATTGGATATTCAAATGCCCAATTGGGCAGATCTTAACTCGTGCAGATCATTCTCACGATATTGCGTTTATCTGGGAAGAATTTGAAATCCTAGAGGAGCAAGAAGCAAAATATATGGTAGCATCAAGCACAGAAGCTAAATACAGAGGATTGGCTAGTGTTGTACTAGAGATTTCTTGAATTCCGGACCTAATTATATCGCTTCAATACAAGCTACAACACTTAAACAATTTATTGCGATAATCGGAGTGCTCTGGATATCACATCTAATCCATTTTTCATGATGGCACAAAGCACATCAACATCAATTTATCATTTTGTGCATGAGAAGATAGAAGAACAGGCAATTCAAATCCCCATGGGGACTGAGAGTCAAAACTATTGATATCACCAAGGGACTTTTTTTTTTGTGGTTTTGTTTGTTGGGGGGGGGGGTGGGGGGTTAGCTCAGAGGGGAAGGGATACCCTACCCATGTTAAGAATGGAACTCAATATGTCACCTTGTTGCGGCCCACCAACCTGACCACCTAGACTTGAGCCCATCCCTAATGTACGTTACATATACCTCTTTTTTTCTTGGTAGATAAGCAAGGAATGGGTGCCCTACCTGTGGTAGAAATTGAACTCAAGACATTATGTGGCACCCACCACCCTAGCCACCTCTGTCTTGAGTCTGTTCCTACACCAAGGGACTCAAAAGTGAAAGGCATCACTTTCCAAAAGACAAATTGTACATGTTCAAACACGATATATAATTTGAGAGGCCCTGTTAATAATATATACTTAATGGAGTCTATTGTAGTCATTTCATAAATTGATTGTACCATCATGTAATAACTGTCAAAAGTCAAGGGCATATATGTAAAGACTAATTAGTATATGCAATAAATAAAAGCACACACCCCAAAGTAAAAATCAATAGGGTTTCACGCACCTCTCTCTCTCTC
>NW_006497083.1:3009034-3042505 GCF_000471905.2 Amborella trichopoda
CGTAACGACGTAACGAGATATATAGTAGTAAGTAACTATATATAGATAACAATAAACAACACACCAACCAACTAAACTAACTACTACGTACGTACGTCACCCTCTCTCTCTCTCTCTCTCTCTCTCTCTCTCTCTCTCTCTCTCTCTCTCTCAAGCCATGCTCTTCTATCACATAGAAGCAATAGAGATCCTGATGGAGATGGTTGTGCTAACAACCCTTATGAATCCTTACAAATCCAGATCACAGGAAGGCTTCGGATACAACATGGACGAGGGTCGTTGTTTCTTTAGAGGAATATAGCGTAAATAGAAGCAATGGAAACTCCATCTCTAGACCCTGCAAGAGGAGTTCTCTACCCCTATGAACCTTCAAATTTGTGGAAAACGTCTAAAACCTATAGACTCAATAAGGAAAAAACTTTGGGAAGGACAACTATAATTAATCAACAACAATATACGGAGTGTTAACGCTACTCAAAAGCCCACCAATGAATAGAAAATATCAAGGGTAATCAACCAGGGCCTTGACATCGGGCATCAAAACTAAACACTAAAGGTATGACTTGCCTGAAATTGGCTAGACCAATTACAGAGCTAGGAAGCAACCAGCAAGCCACACATTGACACAAAAGAATTAGGCTGAATTTGAGTATATGATATATCCTCATTAAATAAGCAGAATGTAATAAACCAGTACAAGATACACCTTTGATGGGTCATCTCCATCCAAAATCTACATAAGCTAACTAAACTCTAAAGTCATTGCTAGCCCATAAATATGAGAAATTGACAACAATTAAGTAGAAAATAGAGCGAAATAAACTCATCCTGGCAGATATACATCTAAAGAGAAATAAACTATAGAACTGGTGGATGCCCAATTAGATAACAGCTTTAAAATTTAAAATCAATAATACACCGGAATATGATATTTCAAGTCTGATAAGTCTAAGAACTCACCATCCAGATCTTATGGCATGTTGAACAAGTCGAATGCTTAGGGGGGCATATCCAGAGAAGACATATGCTATGTCATTAGGGCTGCACCATGGGGAGGGAAAAAAGGAAGTTGAATAATCGTTAAATGTGATTGTTGGTAATTTAACTTCAACAGAAAAGGATAAGAGTAATTTAACTTCAACAGAAAAGGATACAACTCAGTACATATATCAATCCTTCATAGATATTCAACAAGGAGAGCATTTGTAGCATGCGATATTAGTGATAGTACAAAAAGAGTGCAAACTACAGGCTCAAACTAATGGAAACATTTGCAGCACAAGAAAAAAGAGATTTCAGTTCATATAAGATCAGACTCGTGGGCTCATACAATTTATACAGAAATACTCTAGGGATGAAAAGGACATCAATGCCATCTCAGCAAAAACATTTATAGTTATACTGAAGAATTAACTACATTACTCATCATATATGTAACACAGCACAAAAGACAGTTGCATCTGACAATTCCCCTCAAACTGAAATCATTATGGTTACAAGAAGTGGAAGCCCGACTGAGAGAGGAAAGAGCAACAGAATGGAGAGCAGGGGGAAGTATTTGATTTTTGGAAGAAGCAGGGCAAGAAGTACTTAGGGAATGAGGTTTGGGAGTAGGATAAAAATTCAGGAACTAAAGCATCGCCATAACTATAAAAACTCTTGCAGCTAAGAGCCAAATAAATAATGCTTGCAAGAAAATAAAGCCTATTTTATGACATTCCTTTGCTTTTTGAACCTTTATGATACTTCATAACATAAAAAATGAGGTCCAAAAGCAGTAGATTGTATTAAAATCTCTTAAGATACAGAATAAGATACACACAAACCTTGACTCTCCGCCTCCACATCAGCGAGTAAATTGGCAAGTGAACAAGATTCACATATAAATGAAGAACCCCAACCACATTATCATTTTATTTTTCTTCATAAATAACCTCAAACACATCTTTTTTGTTTCTACTTTTTTTTTTTTTTTTTTTTTTTTGTTGGGCGATAAGTAACCCTAACATCAACATCATTAACCAAATACATGGTTTCCTTTCCAAATGCCAAGGAGCATGGCATTCTTACTTCAAACACATAATAACATGACACAAATCATGCTCTATAAACACATAATAACATGACACAAATTATGCTCTATAATTTGAAAAGTTACACTAAAACTTATCGAACTAATCAAGACAGATTCAGCTTCTAGGAATGAAGAAATTACAAATCCTAGCCATCCACAGAGCAACTGAAATTCCTTCGAGGCTCATCCTGAAGAGGACCTCCGAAACCACTTGAATCGTGAGGAAATTGTCGCTTGAAAGTTATTTATTTTGCTATATGTACTCGCTTTGGACCCCTGATGTTCCTAAGTTGAACATTGAAGTATAAAGTTTCCTCAACCCTACTTACCCAAAAAAAAGGTTTCCTCAACCCAGACCTAGCCATAGCTTTCCAGATCAAGTAAGTCAAAAACTAAGTCCAATTGATATCCAATGTCTCATAACAATGACTTTCTTATATGTAATTGCACAACTTAAAATATAAATGAAGAAAATTATGCCTTCAAAACAAGATTAGTATGAAGAAATCTTTATTTCAACTACCAAAAAAGGAGAATTGCATCTAAAGTCAAGGATACCAAGCAAATCTTAATCAATTTCTAGACTATATAAGTGAATCTAAAGTGGCAACCTTGCATTTTTCCTTTTGAGAGACCGTTTCCATGCTATCCTGCATAAGGATATTTTGTAAAAGTTTCTAATTTCTAAAGAAAAAATTTGAAGCATCACGGTATATGATCACAGCCTAGTCAGTTGATGAAGGGTCTCTGTGCTATTTTATGTCTAGAAAATTATGGCAACATTTACTTATTGCAATTTAATGTGACAATGTCTTGGCTTCTTTCTCAACAGGAAGGCTTTCCCAGCCTTGTCAATTTAATGTGACAATGTCTGGTTTAAATTTGCTTATTGCAATTTAATGTGGACATCATATTCTTGACTAGTTAAGTAGAAGGTGGTCATGGAAATTTAAACCACAAATGGTATACATAATAGTTAGGCTTTCCCAGCCTTGTCAATCTCAAGATCTGTAATTGTGCTCCACTAGCCAAGATAAGGAAAGGTGAACACCAAATCCTGACAGATTTGTCAGGTGAATCAGCATATTTTCTTCCCACCTCGAATGAAATGCCACAGGTGGACGAGCAGGGCTGTTTAGTCTCAATGTCCCCAATGATCTTCGTTGAACCACCAAAAATACTGCTTTAATTACACTGTCTTTCATTGCATAATGTGGAGGACCTTACTTCCCACAACCCATTACCTCTTGCCAAACATATGATACTCAACTTCTTAGAAGAAGTCATGCCCGTAGGATAAAACATCCCAATTACATAAAGGAGAAAACAAGTCTACTTCCATTCCTTCTATCACTTGCATGGCCACCATAAGCTGGAAGGAAATGTTCCTCTTCTTGTGATCAGTGGAAGGCATTCTTCCATCATCCCACATTTATTATCTTCTCCCCTTTCTTCACCTGTCTCTTTCCTCAACACTTCCTTGCAATCTTCCTGCCGGACTTCCTAGTTCTTGTCAACAAAATCTTGCTGCAAGATATGTATGTAGTTTCACTTAGTCGTGGGTCATCGACGAGGGCTTTCTCTCACAACCATCTACATTTGTCAAACTGATCTACCAACCTTGTCACTTTGGAGGCCTAGTCAAACTATGGGATCAAGCCTCACCATTCCTTTGATCCCACTTCCCATCTACCAGTTTTTCCTTTAGAAGACGACCACCTTTGCATCCTTTCCCTGGTCCACCTTTCCTTTCAAGTTACAAAAAACCATTTAATCCTTCCTCCAATTGCCAACACTCCAATGTTTTTACTTGGGATAATTAACAGTATGGTTCCCTAATCCCACAACAACCAACCCCCCCCCCCCCCCCATCCCCCCTCCTCCAACAACATCCAAAAACAAAAGCCAAAAAAAAAACCACCCTCCCCTTAAAAAAAATAAACAAATGAAAATACAACTCACCAGCCCATCCCACACTTTCCTCTCTGCCAACTCTAGCAAGAGAGAAATTCCAGCAATAGAAGAGGGCCAAATGCAGATAGAAATGGCAAGATGAAGAAGGAGACCAGAAAGAAGACAAAAAACAATGAGAGTGGTGAGAAGAAAGCAAGAAATGGGAAAAAATGTTTAAAAACTCCAAGGCAACAATACAGTTCGCCTAGAACGTCAATTATTATGTCAGAGATCTCCAACAGAAAATCCACAACATTTGATCTATGATCCAACCATACATAAAGTAGGAATAGCCTTGCAAGAATTTCTGAATTATAACATTGATCTTCGTTGGAATTTATGCATCTTATTAACATCTATATAGAAATATAACTAGTAGGAAGCATCAAGTTGCAGAGGCAAGATTTAGCAATTACAGGTGATCAATAAAAACAGCAGGGAAGTTTTTACTTGGCAGTGTCAGTGTCATCAACAACTAGTTGCATTGCACGTTTGACAGTCAACCAGTTACTCTTGGATTCCTGCAAATGTGAAGACATAAAAGTACAATATCAAATAAGGAAATTGGACTGCAGAAAGAGACAATAGTGATTCCTTAAAGATAGAAAAAGCTTAATAGTTTATACATAGAGATCAACTGAACAGAAAATTACAGAGAACTTTACAGGCAAATCCCCCAACGTTTCTGTTATTCCAAAATTCCCCCAAAAATTTTCCATGATTACATTCCTACCCATTTTTTCTTTTTTTTCAAAATGACCAAATTGCCCCTGCTTCAGATTCAAAATGACCAAATTGCCCCTTCTTCGGACCTTGAAGTCCAAAGTTTAACTTTTCCGAAGTGTTTTTTAGGAACTACATAGAAAACTTGAACTTCAGAAACTTTTCCAAAGTGTTCTTGTCGAAACTAACACAAAAAACTTAAACTTTGGACCTTGAAGGCTCCAATTTTTTTTTTAACTTCATATTTGAAAGTCGGAATATTATACAAATGTTACACTTCGGACCTTGAAAGCCTGAAGTAAGGACAATTTGGCCATTTTGAAAAAACAGAAAAATGAATATGAACATTATAACGAGAAAACATGAAGAAACTTTTAAATTTTGAGGGATGTGCGTAAATTTCTCAAAATTAAACATTGCACATTCTAGAATCTAGATTCAATATACATAACCTGTTTCTTGAATAAACCAGCCTTCTCCAAATTACGTAGAGTTGTCATGTGCTCAAATCCATAGCTATGGAGAAGCTCTCTCCTGTTCATAGAGAAAGAGCAACAAAGATGATGTGAAAGGACAAAACTATAAATATATGATACCATGCAAAAGAAACAAAGCATGTACAGTCAAGAGGCCTTAGGTCAAGAATATGGTGCTATGCAAGTGAAAGAATTTCCCCTTTCTTGAAGGATTCTCAGTCCCTAGTATAACTATCATAATGATCATACAACAAGAATAACAAACTTAATCTATAAATATATACTCCTTGAAAACTGGAAGGAAATACAAAAGAAATGTTATGCCACGAGATATAACAGTCCATAGTTACCAGCATCTCCCAATATAGGTGGCCATCCAACTCCGGAAACTTGCTCCAGCGCTCCACGAAAGGGATTTTCAAAGGTTTTCGATTTCTAAATTTTTCGGATCTCAATCCCCACCATTAGGGATCTTGATTCCTACTATTAAGGATCTAGATTCCAACCTTAAAGACGAAGACAACAACCAATGATTTACTTTATTTATAGTCAGTTAGCAACACAACTATACTTTTGGTATAGTTGCATTGCTTGCTAACTATAAATAAAAAGAGCTCCCTAATTTAAAGAGTATGTAGTCGTAGACTATATGCAAGCAAGGACCTGAAAACGTTAGGATCAAGATCCCAAAAAGTTGAGAGCAAGATACCAAAAGGTTGGGATCTCAATCCCTAACATTTGGGGATCTAGATCCCTAACATGTGTGTTGTGCGACAACACTCCCAATCATAGGGATCATCTAGCATTTTACGATCCTCCGATCCCAATCCTAGTCCCGTTCCCAATTCCAACAACTACGTAATATTCAAAGTTGAACTCCAGGAGGAATTGGAGTATTTTCCAATGCATTCACACAAATAAGTGAAATACACTAGAGCACGAGATATTGAACGACTTGGTCTTTGTACAATACAACTTGAGGTTGAAGCAAAGGTAAACAGGCTCTTATACTATTATTCCATTATGCATTCAATAATTGAATGTTCTTGCTTATGTTTAAGATTTTAAATAAAATGAAATCTTATGAAATGGAGGACGATTCAAAGACCCATATGCTCGGACCCAATTGACTAGGAGAAGATTAATATTGCTAAAGAATGGGACGCCATGCAAGAGTTTGTTGAACTTGAAGAGCAAATGGATAATTGATTGCAGATGGAACCACCACAAGGACATGTATTTTAAGTTTAAGCACTCTATTTGGTTTCTTAACTAAAACTAATAATCTAGTCCACTTCTAGGCTCTGATGATATATAATTTATTAGTAATAGTAAGTTTGTATTTTCAAACTTTATCACTCAGTACTAATAAATAGCATTTCACTCTTTCCTCGAAGGTGGTGGGATAATGATGATTTAGAGACCACAAGAGAGAAATACAATGATGATGCGAGAGAAGGAGATGAAAATAATGACATTAAGTATGGACAAATTTGACTGGATGATCGCGGGATGGAAGGTAAATTTCTTTCTCCAACTGGTAGGCTTACCCTCATCAAAGCCACCTTAACCAATACCCCCTGTGTATCAAATGTCCCTCTTTCATATCCCTGCCTCGGTCGCAGCTAGGCTCGAAAAGATTATGCGTGACTTATTTTAGTCAAGAGAAGGAGGCCACAAGTACCATCTAATATCATGGCGAATTTTGTGCACACCCAAATCCCAGGGTGGTTTTGGTATCCGTAATTCGCCACAACTATTGTCATAGGGAGGACTCCTGAGCTCTGAAGTGTAGAACCCAACCACCATTTCTGGTATTTGAAGGTCTCTTCTCCACAGTCAGGACCTCTTCCTCCAACACACTCGGTTTCAGCCGAGAGAGGGGAATAGAGTTCGCTTTTGGAGTGACGTGTGGCTCAGTCACACACCTCTTAGGGAGCAGTTCCCAACTTATTTCGCCTAGCCCGGTATGCCAATCCTACAGTGGTCGACAATTTCAGCTCCACAAACTCAGCTAGGCCCTGGTCTCCTAACTTTAAGAGGAACGTTGCTGAGCACGGGTTAGGAGAATTCCTGGTCCTGACAGACTTTCTCCACAACGTGTACCTCCCCTGAGCAGGAGAAGACAAAATCATATGGATCCAAAGGCCTCAGGACAGTTCTCAGTCTCCTCGTTATATCAGGTCATCCCCCATCAACCTCCCCAACCATATCCCCCTTACTCTCGGCATCCAAGGCGTGGAGCTGTCATGTCCCCCAAAAGTTACAAGTCTTGTGTTGGATTGAGCTCTATTAAAACGTGCTCACCATTGATCAAATTCAAAAAACATGTGTTCCACTTCCCAACTGATGTGCCATGTATAGGTACGCAGAAGAAAAAATGAGCACCTCTTTATCCATTGTGAGATCGCCAAAGCTCTCTGGAGCAATCTTCTCCTCTTATTGAATTGGTCTTGGGTCACCCCTCAATCCATTCCTCAACTTTTCCAAGTCTCCCTCTTTCTCTCTTGGCTTAAGGCAGAAAAAATCCTTTGGAGGGTCTCTATGGCTACCTCGCTCTGGGTCACTTGGCTAGAGAGAAATAACAAAATTTTCCAGGGTGAGGAAATCTCGGTGCCCTCTTTAATCGAGAAAGCCAGATCATTAGTATACTTCAGGGCCAAAAAATCATAAATTGTTCCCAATATTAAGCCCCTGCAATTTGAACATTTTTGAAGAATATTACAGTTTTCTATCACAATCAAATTTCAATTAAATTCTTGCCAACAATGAAAGTTTGGGAAGCATTAAAAAACATAAGAAATTGTCATGTAATCAAATGCTATTAATGGAGCAAGGAGATAAGAAAAGGACAAGAAAACAATCATAAAAGCCAAATTACAACACGCCATAACCATAAAGGGAATGAGTAATTCAGGTTGAAATATGCTATGGAGTTTCTACTTATAATTCAAAAACCATGAATCATAAAATGTAGGGGAAATATAGAGGCAATGAGTTAGGGTTGATATCCGCATTCATAATCTGAAGTGCATTAAAACAAAAATGCATTCCATCATACCAGAAATTTCTGGTCTTTGCTTAGTTGCCTTTTGCCTCTCTCTCTCTTCTTTTCTTATCTTTTCTTCCTTATTTCTGAGTTGTTGTTGTTAACTTGTTATCTAGCAATAAAAGGTTGAAAGAAAAAATTTAGCACACGTTGTGCAACAATAATGATAAGTGACAAGTTCCACGCTGACATTTTTAGCAACTGGCACTTTCTTTTGAACGTGAGACGTCCAAGGATTTCTTGGGCCTCACTTTGGAGGCCTCCAGCTCCAGATTTAGGAGTCTCCAAACTCAACTTTGATAGCAGCTCGATTGGCAACCCAAGACCCTCCAGTATAGGAGGAATTTTCAGATCACATGATGCTCAATCCTACTTTCTTTGTCCCTCCCCATCGATATCCCAGATTCAACACAAGTTGAGGCCCTAGCCCTCTTGGAGGGCTTTTGAAAGATCAACCCAATTGGAGCCCCCACTTGATGGTCGAAGGAGACTCTCGGAACATATCACTTGGGCCTCCAACTCCGCCGACTGCCCTTGGAGATTACAACATATACTAGATGATATAACACACCTTCATAGGGGCCTTAGGGTCTAATGGCAGCACATGTTTAGGGAAGCTAATGCTGCTGCCGATTTTTTGGCTAAGGAGGGAGCCTTATCCAACTCCACTTCGGCACCCCCGTTAATTTCTTTAAGGCATCATCCTGAGTTGTACTTAATACGGCTCTTTGTTTTTACTCTATACGCTGTATAGCATTTTTGGGCCCTAAGGGGTTTTTGTATAGGAATACCGCCTGAGCAGTTGTTACATTTTTTGTACACTCCATTTTAACCAATACAAAGTGAACAGCTTCAAAAACAAAATGATGACATGAGACTTGGATTTATTTTTTAAAATATTTAAGTATTGTATATTGTAATCAGTTATGTTATGTAACAAACTAAAAATCGAACTGTTGGATACTTGGATTTGGACTTATGGAGTCATGAGTTTGGGTATGTATTGAAATAGAATCCAGATATAGATACAATATCATGAATGACCATATGGTCCTGAACTCAACAAGTGATAACAACAACTTCCAAATGGGTTTTAACTGTGGATACATCCTCAAAATGATAATTGAGGCCTGTGCTCCAAAAATCATAAATTTTGGAGATCATTGTAACCAGAGTTTGCCGCGAGCAATCGTATTATACATGGGTAGTATGGCAGAGAAAATTTGAAAATGTACCAAACTGACCTCAAACTGAGCTGAACTTTGCACTCTCTCTCAGAAAGGGATTCAAAGATTCCTTACCAAATATGATAAACTTTTGTAGTCCATTTAGATGGGTTTCCAAAGTCCACCGGAAGCCAAACCAAGGAGCCCAAGCGATGTCCGATTGATTTGTAAGAATGCTTGATGAGGGGATCATAGTCTGTGTATCAAGTTTCAATGAATTTGGAAAAAATTTCAAGGGTATTCAAAATTCTCAGCGAGATATATCCATGAGTAGTGTATTCGTAGGGAACTTTCGAAATGGTCAGATGTTTGGGAAAGGTCATATAAACTTGCAATTCAAATTTAATATAGGGATTAGGAAGCCATTTGCTTATGCTACAAAAGTTTGCTGCAAGCTACATTGCTGATGAGCTGCCCTCTGAGGTGAAGATTTGTTCATCTAAACACCCACCGCAATCACTCATATAAAGTTGAAATTTTAAGAGATGATAAGAGGAATGCTTGAAGAAGTTGTGGCCAAAATTTTGTTCAATTTGGAAATCATTAAAGGGATCAAATAAATTTGATATAAAGTGATAGAAATCTGTAGCAGTCTGCCAAAAATGGAGTTTGCAATAAGCATAAATAGAAGACCTTGGCGATCTTCAATCAAAGAGAGATTTTGTAGGTAAATAGGGCAATGCCTTGGGATTCTACAACTAAAATTTCATGTAATTTGGACACCAATAAGAAGTTCCAAACAAATCAAATTCAGTACACTGTCACTTTCGAGCTGCAAATCAGGATCGTGCCATTAAATTTTCTCTATAGATAAGGAAACAATTACGGAACCCACAGTTAAAATGTTATATAATTTGGACACCTATAAGGGGTTCAAATTCAATCCACTATCAGTTTTGAGTTGTACGCCGCAATCTGTGATATACAGGCTCACGACAAACATTTGTTGGCTATAGAAGACACTGTTTTCTTTTTCTTTTTCTTTTTTTTCTTTTTTTTTTTGACAAAGTTACATAGGAATGGCATTTGAGAGGCTATGAAAACCTAGCCTCTACCATCTTGACCCAAGCCCGTTTCCCATAGAAGACACTGTTATTGATCTCACATCACTGAAAATATGTGGATTGATGGAAAATTGTCTCAAGAACCTAGAATTAAAAGCTCATTGGTTGGACAAGTACAGTGGAACCCATCGAATTAAAATTCTTTACCTGCAAGTTTCTTGCAACAGAATGCAGAATAAGGGGTTCAATCAAATCAAACTCTACCCACTGCCGGTTTGGTCAGACAACGGTTTGCATCATGAATACCTTCCCAGCGATAAACTTTGTATCGGCAAAGTAAACTTCCAAATTTGATGTGTCTTGAGTCAAGTCTGATGAAGATTGATTCTAAAATGTCCCAAAGGTCTTAGTAAGCGAATTGAAAACTTGCTTTATGTATTGTGAACAAGAATAAACACTAAATTGATGAGAATTATGGCAACATAGAAGAACTTCCTTTTTTCATGCCCAAAAATCAAAGATTCTATTCATAATGTGGAAATATTTCACATGGAATGATTCTAGAAATCAAGTGATTGGATAAGCTTTCGCAAAAAGATATTTCCATTATTTTTAAAATGAACTCAAGATTTAGATAAAAATTGTCAAGTTCATATAAACATGAACAGTTTTTGGAAAGTGATTTAATCTACGAAGATCAGGGCATGGATTTTAATGAAATGGTTATCATTTGATTCGTTTTTCGATCCTAAATCAAGATCAGAGGTCAACCATATTTTAAACCTCATAGTTAATAACAATTGGGATTTAAAGGCCCTGATTTTCAGACCTAGCCGCCATTCGCAATGAACTTTCCAATCTTAAAGTTTTGATGCTGAATTCATGTTATTTTGCGCCCAACAAGGCATTAAATCTCTGGAAATCCTATAATGCCTCTAGATAGGAGCAGAAGATTGGAAGAAGGAAAGTCTCCAAATTGGAAGAACCTTCGTTGGCCAAGCAATCTTAGACCTCTATATAAAGGGATTCTTTAAGAACGATTTAAACAAGTTTGAAGGTAAGGTATTCACAGGGCTTCTCAACTATACAGAGATCTTGACAACTTCCAGAGAAAGAGAGAGAATTGATTTAATTTCAAAGCAAAGTTGTGAAGGAACTTTGAAGAAGAAGAACCAGCTTGACACCCTCCACAATTAAGGTATACAGAAATGTTATATTTTCCAGTATTATATTACTGTAATTTTCTTTGATTCTCTGTAACTCTCTATAACCACGGATCAAATGTCTTCCTTTCTATCTAAGATTGGATGTAAATGAAACAGCTGCTTAAGAGCGCTCAAAACTCTTCCCGTATTCAATTTTTAACATATAAAGAAAAATTCCTGATCTTTGTATGATCTAGGGAGACATTGATCCCTAATTTTGCACTTCTCTGATTGTTTTCTTGAAATGGAATTATATCTTTCAAATTTCTTGCGTGGTACACTTGCGTGGACTGGTTCTTTTTTTTATAATTTCACAGATCCTAACTTCATGATTCTTGACTTTATGACTTTCTGCCTTCAATTTCATTGTTATTACTCGATGAAATTTGCATCAATAATTTATGGTTTTTTCGTTGTTCCTAATAATTTTCTGAGTTTTTTTCTATTATTTAGAATTTGTAAGGTTTTTTCCTTTTTTTTTGTATTTTTATCTATTTTCAATTTTTTATTGCTTTTATTTTTTTACCGTTCTAAGAAGTGAACCAGTCTGGTTCGACGGGACTAGTGGCCCACTAGTTCAACCTCCAGTTCGGTCTTATTAATAATGATTAAGACTCATAAAATATTAATGTTGCTGATCAAAACATTTAAGGAAAAGGCACCCTTTTGTCCTTCTAAGCGCTTTAGGTTTCTGCAATTTTTAACCCTAGTAGCAAATTCTTAAAACTTGAACCAGATGTTAATTAGCAGATCTAGTTGTGATCTAGTTTTGTATTGTCGACAGCAGAAAATATGGTTAAGCTAAGCATGAAGAGATCTGAGCCCTATTCGTGCAAAGCGGAAACGTAGAACAACTCACGGATATAACATTTTCAAACACTAATATAGGAAGACATACAAGATATCTGAGACACCCGACAAACCCGATAAGAAGAGTAAAAATACTGATCCATACCTGAAATAATCGAAGTGTTTCTTTGGCAAACCAGCATTTGTAATGGAGAACATCACAAGTAGGCGTAGGACGTTGCCAATTGGTTCTTGCTTATGGATTATTTCCTCTATATACTCAAAGCATCTGGATTGGTTAAACATGTAATTATATTAAGATAAAATTATGACAAGATAATAGGATTCGCAGGCTAAGTCAGAGACTAGCCTGTCAGATAACTAGATATCTAGCAGACGTATCTTTATGCAGATCCACAAAAAGGAAAGCCAAGCAATTCAACCTCTTGGATTAGCGGTCAGTGTGTGAGGGCTAGAGCACTAACGGTCAAGGTTCGAAGCCCACCTCCCCGACCCAAAAATGAAAATCAGACAACTGTTTGAAAATTTTAGGAGTGCATATGAAATCCACCACAGTGTCCTTTTACAGCAGATGACCTTGAAGTGAAAAGTAGGCATGCCAATAATGTCTTAACAGTATGATAGCATCACTCACAAAAACCGCAATAGACAACAGTTTGTGAATGCTTTAAACATATATATTAAAGAATAGAAGGAAACACTGGGAATGCCCAAGGATTGGAGAAAATAGAAATGAAGCTCACATTTCATAACTTTGACCATCCACAATCGTGTGCTCTATGTCAAGTCGTCCTAAAAACGATGGCTTCGTTGTGTGTTTGGACAATTCTTGAGCAAGATTTATATGTTTCTGCAGTATAAATTATAAATAAATAAACGAGCAAACCAACAACAGAAATTCATCCCTAGGGAGCCTTGGGGAGAAAATGAAGCAATGGAAGTATCCATGAAGAACTTACTGTCATCTCTGGTAGTGAGTTAAGCTTCTTGACAAAATCCTTCAACTCAGACACCGTTTGACTCTGTACGTGCAATATCCAAATTGAGACAGCCAATAAAGGTGACAGATTGTAGGGCACAACAAAGACAACAATTCCAAATCAGTAACCAATAAAAGAAGAATTTCAAATTAAGACATCAAAAGCACATAATGGTCGATCAAATAATTAGGATGCCTAGGCATGAACCATTCTGATTACTGATGAATAGATGTGCTAAACTTGTGCCTGATGAAAGAAGCTTATTTGACCCACCATACCATGAATCGACTCCAAGCCATCACGTGAACTACTTGTAACACAAGGCCTCCCATATGCCAAAGTCAGGGAACTATAATACCATATAAGATGCAGTGCCTCCCATTTTATTATATTCCTTGATCAACTGAATGGGATCCATCCCATGTATACCTCTAAGTTCTGTTGATTACAATCTTCCGATATCGAGGACACAAACCTAACCTATGAGAAGCCTGTAGCATATCAATAGAACGCATATCAATACAAGCTTCATTTCTTGAAGGGTTCACTGTTGCAGCTGTTCTTCTCGATGAACATACAATGTAAGACACATCTTTCGTCCAAAATAATTCTGAATAAGGAGATTCCACAAGTCACCTACCTGCAGTTTCAAAAGATGGTGATCTTTTTTGTTGCCCAATACCATTTTGTGGTTGGGCAAGGGGACTTCTTCAATAAATAATGGACCACTTGGAGAAAAACTGATGCCCATAAGACATTTACTCACCCCCAACATAGCAATATTCTTTTCTCCCCAAGACCAATTTTTTGTAATTGTTTGGAAAGAGATTTGTAGGTTATTTTTGGATGAATGGTACCTTAACTTCCTATGGCATCACTTCACGCGTATTCAACACGTCTAAGGAATTAAATCCATGGACTTCTCATCTAAATGAAAGGAAAAAACTCATATAGCCTTATATATTCCAAATACCCAAGAGTTTAGTTCATATAGAATTTGGAGGAGTAGGGCCATTGGCACAGTGCAATTTCCAAGCATAGTATGATTAGAGATAATCCAAATTCTATTATACTAAACAAACTACTCTTATATGAGTTTTCACCAAACCAACTACAATAGATTAGGAATTTAGTGCTTCAAGCGTGCACTTTCTATTAATTTAAAAATCCATCTGACTAGGTCAGAACATGTTGTCAAGCCAATTTCCATTTTTGCCATCATCATCATCACCATCACCATCAAAGCCTTTTTTCAACTATTTGGGATTTGCTACATGAATCCTAATCCGCCATTCTACTCTATCAAGAACCATACTCTCAATGAGGCTGTAAGTCCCCATATCTTTTCTCACTACTTCCAACCATATCTTTCTGAGCCTACCCCCCTTTCCTCTTTTTAGCCTTTCACTTGAACCAACTCGCACCTCCTAAAGGTGTTGTACCGGGTCTGCGCTGCACATGGCCAGCCCATCTAAGTCTACTTTCTCTCATCTTATCGCCTATTGAAGCCACATCTAAGTTCTCCCGAATGTGTATTCATTTTGAATTCTATCCAATCTTGTCTTGCCAATCATCCATCTCAACATCATCATCTCAGCTACACTCATCCTATGGGTATGTTGTGTCAAATTATTTTATGTGCATGAGTGAAATTGGAAATTTCCATGCCAACAGGTTCAAGCAGTCAAATGGACTGTTGAAATAATATAAAAAAAACAAGGATGACGTATTAAGTTAGTAATCTTAAATGGGTGTATCGATATCCACACAAAAAAAAAGTTGAACTTATAAATTTAGAGGAATGCCCAAAGGGTTGCACTTCATTGCAAGTTGACAAGAAGGTAAACAATTGGCTTTCCAACACATAAGAGGTTATTGTTTGTTTTGTTTTTTTTTTATACTTTTAACTGCATAAGAGGTTATTGTTTGTTTTAAAGTCCAAAAGGCACAATCCTACAAACACAGTCGCAAAATACTACACATAAAAATATAAACTGGATGAATGAAGTGCAAGAACAGTTTTCAATTGTATCTTTACACAACTTACTTGAGTTGTCACTTCTGTATAATCCTGCTTCATTGAAGTTGCCTTTTGACGAAGCACCTAAAGAAAAGTACACAGTAAATAAAACTCAGAAATCCAGGAGACCTGACCATCCCAATGCACCTTTTATTGCAAAATACTGGTGCCAATTAAGAAAGATCAGACAGAATAAAGTGACATTCAAAAGAATATCCACCTGAACTACCACTTCAAAGTTAAGATCTCGTATCTCCTTGTAAAGCTTATCACTGAAACGGAAACTATAAGTCAGAGAGTGAAAGTAGTGAAAATACATGTTTATCAACTGCATCAGTGACAAGTAAAAAATAACAGCCAAAATAGCTGGAAGGGACTAAGAAAAGCATTTCCTAAACTGGTAAGGAAACACAAATACCCTAATCCATGACCTAAGCTTCCTCATATTTACCATATCCCAACAAGTCATCACAAAAAGATTATGCTTTTCTATAGAACAAAGGATTACTGAAGTGAAAGTTTGGGGAAAGAAAAATCCAATTTAGAATAAATAATGGGACTAGCCTCATGGCAGTGAAAAGTCAAATGAATGATCAAAACCCATTTCTTGTTGAGCCACAAAGGACCAATGTGATCCAATATACCTCCATCAGGACATTATAATATCCAATGGACAAGAACAACAACCCAATATTTCTGCAAATAATCAGCAACTAATTTGCAAAACATCTTTCAATCATGTAGGTTTAACATAATAGCTAGATAATCCCCTACCCAAAAGGATGATTATGCATATTTCCTTCAATGAATACAATGAAATAAGGCCCCCTTAGGATAGATCAAATTTTGGGAACAAAGCCCTTTTTCCACCATCCATTTAGGAGTGAAATACCCTCAACACCCCCCCAACCGGGTCCTCACCACCTACCTATCTAGCTGAGCTCTTTAGGTTAAAAAAAACCATCTATTTGTTTCTTTTGTAATGTTCCGTTTCTCTGCAGAACCCAACTGTAACAACTAGGTCTCCGCCCAATCAAAGTTTGGAGGATCTGGGTTCCAGTTTCAAATGCCCTCTATCCCTCTGGTTAACCTTTTATTTGCAGGTTTCTCAGCTGATTTCTTCCTGAAAAGAGATCTTTAAGTTAAAGAACCATTTATTTGGATTAGTTTTGTAATTGGGTTTTGGTTGTTTTTTATTTTGTAACCGTGGTTTTTATGCATTTGAGTTCATTTCATTTGTGATGTACCGTTTCTCTGCAGAGCCCAACTGTACTAATTAGGTCTCTGCTCAATCAGAATTTGGAGGAACTCGGTTCCAGTTCGAATGCTCTCCCTCTCTCTTGTTAGCCTTGTGTTGGAGGTTTCTTGGCTGTTTTCTTCTTGAAAGTGAGCTCTTTAAGTAAAAGAACCATCTATTTGGAGTGGTCTTGTTGTTGGGTTTTGGTTGTGTAACAGTGTTTTTTATGAATTTGAATTTGTTTCTTGTGATGTTCTGTTTCTCTGAACAACCCAACTGTACCAACTAAGTCTCCACTCAATCAAAGTTTGGAGAATCTGGATTCCAGTTTCAAATGCCTTGGGTTTCAAAATCCCAGCCATAAGGGCTCCACTTCAAATCTAACATTTGCAAGTTTGTTGCTTACCCCATTTCTTCAGGGTGAAAATTCTATAGTTTAATTTCTCTTATAGAACCTTTCCCATGAATAAACTAATGAATTTTATTCTTATGGAACCTTTCCCATGAATAAACTAAAGAACTTTATTTATTTTTTGCTTCTTTTTGTTGTTTAGGTAATTTAGTTAGTAATATTATGCAAATTTAGAGTGTTTGCAGTCACAGATGCTGGGCAATAACTTGAGACAGTTCTGATTGTTGTTAGTTGTTACAGATATGTTCATTTGCGTTGAAATTTTGTATACATGGAATTTATCTTATTATAACAAACAATTGGTTAGTATTCTTTGGGCTTGGATTTGTATGTTAGAAAATTTGTATTTAGGCAATATGCTTCATGGATTAATTTCATAGGAGATAGATGTGGTAAATGCTTTGATAAACAATCTGATTATAAAATGTTTGCTAAAATGGCTATGAAAAACTAGCTTCTTGGAACCGACCATGATTGTTGGATACTCGAGCTCTAGTACCATGACCAAGTCTTGAAAATTGTTCAATGAAATGCATGAGGGAGACTTAGCTTTGTATAAATTCTAATTTTGTCAGGCAAACAGTCAAAATGTCATCAACATCATCATTATCATCAAAGCCTTTTCCCAACTAATTGGGGCTGGCTACATGAATCCTGATCCGTCATTCCCCTCTATTAAGGGTCATACCCTCAGTGAGGCCATAAGTCCCCATATCTTCTCACTACTTCCAACCATGTCCTTTGGGCCTATCCCTTGTCCTTTTTGAGCCTTCCACTTAAACTAACTCGCACCTCCTAACAAGTGTTGTACTGGGTCTGCGCCACACATGGCCAGCCCACCTAAGTCTACTTTCTCTATCTTATTACTTATTGGTGACACACCTAAATTCTCCCGAATGTATTCATTTTGAATTCTATCTTTTCTTGTCTTGACACTCATCCATCTCAACATCCTCGTCTTAGCTACACTCATTCTATACGTATATTGTTTTTTTACTGCCTAACATTCCACCTCATAAAGTAAAGCTAGTCTCATAGTTGTCCTATAGAACTTGCCCTTCAGCTTCATTGGTATACGGCGATCACATAAACTCCGGTTGCACATCTCCATTTTGTCCACCCAGCTCTAAGTCTATGTGCGACATCTTCCTCAATCTCTCCATTTTCCTAGATTATCGACCCAAGATATCGAAAGTGCGGTCTTTTTAGTATTTCTTGGCCGTCAATCTCAGCTACTTACTCATCTCTACTCCTATTATTAAACCAAACAGTCAAAATATTACATCTATAAAAAATTCTTGAATTCAACTATACAGTCAAATAGAGAGAAGAAGAAGCACATTGAGATAATACGTTATTGAGAAACATGGAAAGCCAACAAACTCTTTCTTGAGATTTTCAAATTTCTTAACATTCAAAAGACTTTGTTATCAAACAAACACCAAATAAACAGCTTCTTGTTGGAGTTGCTCTGCCATCAAAACTGGGCCCAAGACAGTTATTTGCAATGTTTAAAACACGGTTTGTTGATCCAAATCGCACCTTCGGATTTCTAAGCCAGTTTAGCGGATCGGCAATCCGAATTCTAAAACTAGTAATTAAAAAATTAAAAAAAAAATGAAAAAATTGGGGCCGGCTCTCTGACTAATAGAACCGGTCAGTTCTCTGACAGAATTGACTGATTCCTGATACTTTACAGGATCGAAATCAGTTTGACCGATTCCTTATCCAGATAAGCCGGTTCTGATCTGGATCACCATTTTTTTAAACACTAGTATTTGTTCAAAAACCATCAAAATCCAAAACTACTCATTTTTCCAAATATGAGTGACCCAAAGAAAATCCTCAAATATGATTGATAGTCACTAACTATTAATGCCCCACTTCCACTTAACTATAGGCCACCCCATTTTTTATGAAAAACCATAGGCCACCCCACCACCAGCAAACCTTATGCACATCCATTCCCCTCAAGCAACTTGCAGCCATCAATAATCCATGGTACACAATAATAACCAGATAAGTCTAAAACTGAGTACTAAGAGAGAGAGACCATCCATTGAACAAGACACCATCTGGAGTATCCATAGCCCACAATGGCCATTAAATCACATTCACAAACCAGCACACTCAAAGTTAAAGCAATATCAGCAACATATCCAGAATGTAGCAGCAGCAGAATGCAGACATTCTTAGAAAGAAAGTCAATCAAATGAACGAAAGAAAAACAAGATCTGCTTTGAATTCTTCTCACTAGCCCATGAGGACCACCTTTGGCATTCTAAGAACAACTTTCTAGTGGAAAGCTTCATCTGATTTCTTCTAATTATTCTTCTCCCTCTTTACAACCTACCCATCTACTCTTCTCTCTCTTCAGACACAACTTCTCAATACATGGACCAACTTGAATAAAAGGTAGGAGAATCCACTTAATTGATATCCAAAGCACCAAAATGCCATAACACAGAAAGCTTGCACATTATCCTCTACCCGATATTTAATAGAACCTCAAGTGCAAAGATATCAGTGATTCAAAAAGCAAACCGCCCAGTGCCTAGGCGGTATGGCACCCGCCTAAGCAGGAGGCCGCCCAAGGCTTGCGCCTCGCCTAGGGGCGGAAATGGGTTTTTTTCTCAGGGTTCTTTTAGGGTTTTTAAAAAAAAAAAAAAATGCTTTTAAAGGTGGGTTTTAGGTCCATTTGAAACCTAAACCCACAAGAACCCATTTTAGAGAGAGAAAAACCTCAAAAAAACTAGATTTTATGATTTTAATGCGATTGAAGTGTTTCTCAAAGTTACAGAAAATGGATCCAAACATCACCCATCAAGATTAAATTTAGTTTTGGAGTTTTTTTAGTCCTATTAGAGGGTGTTTTTGAATATTAGCATGAGAAAACATCTCAAAGGTGGAAGTTTGGAGTTCAAGCAATCAAAGTAAATGCAAAAAATTATTTTTTAGATTGGTTGTTTTATTTTGAGATGTCTTCTTCAATATCTAGTCGAAGTGGAGATAAGGGTTGGAAATATGGATATAAACCGAATCCGAATGACAAAAATTGAATAAGATGCAATTATTGTGAAAAAGATACAAAAGGGGGCATAAACCGATTTAAAAAACATCTTGCCAGTATTAAAGGGAATGTTGCCTCTTGTAAAAACGTTCCTGAAGCTATCAGAGAGGAGATTAACCAATATATGAGTTCAGTAAAACACAAACAGGAAGATGACTCTGATGATGATAGTCTCCCTGGTAGCCTCATGAACATTTTTTAGCCTGGTAGCCTCATGAACATTTTGATGCTACCAAGACTCCGAGGGCCGCATCTGCACAGAGTAAGACGTAAATTCAGATGAAACAGAGGACGTCGAGCGTTATGTTGAAGAGGAAGATGACTCTGATGATGATGGCTTCGAATCTGATGTATATGAAGAGGCTTATGCTACTCCTTCTGATGATGATGATGATGATGACTAAAGAATGCAAAGTTGAAGACGCTCGACTCTTGGTGTTGATTGTTGAGTGTTGACTATTGATTCATGTCCTAAACCGTATACTTTCTAAATTTCTATATATTTTCTTTTTCTTAGTTTTAGTTTCTAGTTTCTACTATCTAACTTTTGTGTGTATCAGTGTATGCTTGTACGGTTTTAGCATTGTATGAAACTATGGACTATGGACTATCAAAATTCTCCTCATTCAGGGAAATATCAAATATGGATTATGGATAGAATATCAAAATTCTAATATTTATGGTCAGAATATCAAAAGTCTCCTCATTTATGGTTAGAATATCAAAATTCTAACATTTTTCTTTCTACTGCACCGCCCAGGTTTTGGGTGCCCGCCAAGGAGCTGGGCGGCCTGGGCCCCCACGGCCACCTAGGTGCCGCCTAACGCTTTTTGAAACATTGAAAGATATCCATGACAAAGAAATGCTCTACTCCAGCACTACAGCAAGGGCTCCATCAATATGCAAAGGATATCAAAACCAATTACTCTCAGCTTTCAGCATATCACTTTCTTATCCATCCTAACACCAACAGCCTCATCTTCACTGTACACACCTTTTACCAACTCTTCCTCTCAGATTTGGAGCTTCGATGGCCTAAGCTCCACAACTTTGGCCATCCTAGCAAGCACATGCACACATGCACGATGCACACTCCATTATTTGAACTATCATCCCTTCATCAATATTTCTTCAGCCATCATAACCACTCACACAAAGAGAACAACACGGAAATATAATTATTCAAAGATAGAGAGTAAGATATCATTATCAAGAGGCTATTAAGTCACAGGTTGGGAACTTCCTACAAAGAAGAGGCACTCCATAGAATGGGCGAAGGGGGGAAAGAGATCAATTAGTACATTAAGAGATTCACAGGATCCTAAAGATATATCTTGAAAGATACTTTTCTCTGTTTACAAGACTAATACCAATCTCGTACTGAATTTTCCTTCATTGTATTTATTCTTGATTTTGTGATTAACAATATTTTTTTTTTTTGAGAGAAAGTTAACATTATATTAAAGACAAGAAGGATTACATAAGAGTTCAACGTCACCCGTAGATGATTTTGTGATTAACAATATTTCTTCAATTTTCAAGTGCAACAATTCATGAGTTCCTGTATTTGTCATCTAATGTCCATAGTACCAATTCAGCACATGCGACAGACATGCACACGCACGCAAACACGCACACAGAGATTGCTAAACACATGTCCTCGAGCCATAACTTAAAGTAGAAAGGATGAATAAGGAAAACTTAAAAAAACAAAAAAAAAAGATTGTCATGAAGAGCTATCCAACGAGAATCAAAACAACATCATTAGAAACATTCTATAAAAAGCTTTTTCAGAAAATTTTCCAGAAGATGGAGGAGAGAGGGATGGGGAGAAAGAAATATAGGAAAGAAAGTAAAGGTAGAAATCTGATGCAAGCATATCACTTTTAGAAAAGAACAATAAATATCACTTAAATCAGATGCCAATCCCAATATAATTTACATATTCCAATATGTGACCTTGAATTAAGTGGGACCTTCATCTTCTTTCCACTCTGCTGAGACCCCATGATTGATGCATCTAGCTCAACTGAACCATTATTGATGTGGAAAAACTGCACTGGAAGTATTACAACAGATCAATAATAAAATCAAACAGATAAAAGAACCAAATGTTACAAAAACATTATATACATATCTTAAGCCATATATATCAAAATATTCAATAGAAAACATCATGGAGAGTGTTGAACTAGAATATGTCATACTTTTGATATCTAGAGAATGATAGCTGTCATGTCCACTGAAAAATTGATAAACATTCATTCTCAAAAAAAAAGGTTGACAAACATACAATTTCTAGGTAATATGCATATAAAAACATGTTTACTTCTTTAAAAGAAAAAACTTTCAGATATACGAAAAGATTAGTCCATAGAGGCAGACTGAAACATTTGGCCCAGTCAATCCAAATAGCACACAACAATCCCAAATTAGTTCAAATGACCAGCACCACTGCTCCAAAATCATATCATTCAGTCCATATACTTTAAACTAATGCTGTCCATCTATTCATAACACTGTCGATGATTAGTTTCAGATCCATTTAGAATAGGCATGGAACCATTGCACTGTAATCTCCATAAGCATACCTCGTCCAGAAGTCCCTCATATGTCAATTGAGAACACATAGGAGTTATCATATCCACCTACAATACGAAAATGAAATCAATAACTCATTCCTAAAGTTTCCAAGCAATATCATTTCATATTCTTCATCCCACAAAATAAATAAATAAATAAATAATTTAAACCATAAGAGAAAAAATTTAAGCTCATAATAGGGAATAGTGCGCTGGGATGACACAATGCTAATTGTCTGATACAAATGGTCAGGCAATCAATGTAAACTATACTAACAAGAATAACCTACACATAAAAGTAGTTAAGCCACATGAATTTTCAAAAGGCAGGGTCAATTTTCTATCTTCTATCACATCAAACTAAGGGAATCACAGGTACTCACACTTACTTCAGATATTTTGAGATAAATTTGATGACTTGGGGTATGTGTCGTTACCAGTATTATAATGTGGGTTTTAATGTTCTCTATAAGCTGTACAGGCATTTCTGTCCAAAACAGATGTAAATAACCAAGTTGTATACATAATAACATAGTCCACTTTTTAGGGCAAAATACAAATACGAATTAGCTCACATAGTCTACTTTTTGTTTCTCGTTCTACTGGGTAGTTATATATCTGCAATTCTTAGTCCGCCTGTTATGGTCTCTATTAGTTTTCTCCTTGCGACTTCTACCTACAGAGAATGTCCACAACATGATTGTTGGTGATAATCGATGGATAACTACCAACCTCCCATCGCAAGGCACTTGGCAGAAGATGCTAAGCAAGAACAGTTCAAAGCAATCCCTCAAAATTAAAAGTGTATCCAAAACCTAACCTTCCATTGTAAGTTCTAATAGCATACACAGAGTACAGGCCCCAATTTTCATGACCACCACCACTGCCTAACCTACAACAAATCCCTCTAGTAGCATCTCAACAAATTCTCATAAACACCTTCAGCAACATGAATATAATGGCTAGTTGAAAGAATTTTGTAAACAAGAACCACTCCAAACATTAGTGCTCCTTTGGTGGTTAATATGATATTTTTAACGATAATCTATCTCTACATTCTGTCCCATTTAAATTCACCAAGATATTCCCTATGCATGTGTAGTAAGAAATAATAATCCAAAGATTACTATTGAAATTATGCCATTAGTAAATATAAAAATTTCACTGAGATTTTAATTGTCTACATACTTGCATCATAGTAGCCAACAGGCACGACGTTAGTTATTCTAGGAGCTTATCATCCATTAAACCAAACGAACACCATTTTCAGATATTGAACATTGAGTTAAGAAAAGAAAAAAATTAGTTTCTCACATCAAGAAAGAAAGTTTTGCAAGCCATAGAGCTTCTTTTTTTTTTTCCTTTTTTTTTTAAGGTTGCCAAAGAACTTATATAATGACCCTAAACTTCACTTGAATAATTATGATGTTTGGAAGGGCACAACCAATAGAAAATCTAAGCTGGAAAGCAAACTAATGTTGTGAATACCTTTTCTTGTATTTAAATCCCTAAGGACTCATTTGTCTCTTCTCTTACTTAAGGGCAGTTTTGTAATTTGGACTTTTAATTAGAAAAAATTACCTCTGTACCACTTTATTTTATATTTTCTATGTTTTTGTTCAATTTTATGCAAAATTTACATGAAAGGGCATGCATATTAGCAATATCAGACCGGTTCTATATCTTCTTTTCTTTCCCCTTTTTCCAAACGGTTGGGCTCTCAGGTTCATTGGGAGAGCATATTTGAAAAAGTTCAATGTTCCAAATATCAAACAGCCCTAAATATGGTTCAATTGCCCGAACTGTGTCGAGGCAAGTACGTAATGTATCGGTTAGAGGTTTAGAATCTTGGACTGCTTGTTCTCGCACTAAGATAAGGAGCACAAGTGGTCCGAGGTTCAACACATTGGACAGCTTGCTATTGTTTCCAGGGCATATACCATGAACAAGTTAAGTTGCCCAAGATTTTCAACCTAGAACCACTTTTTGTTCCAAGTTATGTGAATGTTTTCAGTCCGATGTTTTTAAGTCTGGACCTTGTTCTACGTTAAATTTAAGGATAACAAGCAATCTGAAATTTGAAATATCAAACGACCTATATTAACAGTTGTACGAGGTTTGAAATATCGGACTGCCTACGCCCCCAACAAAATAAAAAAATAAAATGTCAATTTCCTAGTCCAATGTTGAGAGTTTCAAACATCGAGCCAAAGTAGGGAAAACAAAGGCCGTGAGGCATTTTTTTTCAGAAAAGGCACAAGTTCGATGTTGTAAATCTCGAACCGACATCCTTGCGAATAATATTCCTATAAAAGTGTATATGACAATATTTCCCGTTTTATATACGGTACAGACATAATTTTTCCCTTTCTATTATTAGTATAAAAGAACATAAGGGGGGTGTGGGGGCTAGTAGGACTAAACAATGACCTTCTCTCCTCTTCTTCTTCTTCACGACTCTCTCTCTCCCATACCTATTCTTCTTCTCTAACTTATTCTCTCTTTCCAGATCAAGGACTCTCTCTCTCCCATACCTATCTCCTTCTCTAACTTATTCTCTCTTTCCAGATCTTGATCTCTCTTATACTCTTTCATCTCTTACAAATTAGTTTGTTGTATTTTAACTTGGTATCAAAGCAGGACGCTTAGGGCTATTTGTTTGAAACCCTAATGATGTAACCTGGTTGTGAGGACGTGCATGTGAGTGTGTATTTTAACTTGGTATCAAAGCAGGAAGCTTAGGGCTATTTGTTTGAAACCCTAATGATGTAACCTGATTGTGAGGACGAGTGTGCGTGTGCGTGTGCGTGTACGTGTGCGTGTGCGTGTGCGTGACTAGATTTGGTTGGTATGGATCGAAATTCCTAGTCGGTGTGGATCGAAACCTTAGATCTGGAAAACCTAGATCTAGACACTAATGTTGGTCGAAACCCTATTATATAATTGGTGTGGATTGGAAACTCATATTTGAAAAATTGGTATGGTGCATCGAATCATAATTTCATGGTTATTTTCTATCCATGTCGAGTTTGTAATGTTGAGTTAAAAAACTAGAACTAGCATGGATGTTTTGGTGTTTCAAAAATGGTTGTTGGATTCTTATAACATATCACACCCCTGGTAGGATAGTAATGTCAATGGTATGTTCGAAAACGCGGGTGCCCAGACGCCTAATCGGATGAGTGAGCAAAATGCCTAGGCGGCATCTAGGCAGAGATCCTAGGCGGCTTGCGTCTAGGTGCCCGTCTAGGCGGTTTACTCAAGGCGGCCGCCTAGGCGCCACCTCGACACAACTTGCCGAGGGCGGAAAAATCGCCTAGGCCAAGGTCAATTTAGTAGTTTCCCCCCACCCCCAAAAAACAGAAGGGGGGGGGGGGGAAGGATTCTGGGGGGCATTCTAAACCCCCACAACCGAATTCACGGCCTCCAGAGAGCTAAAAATTCCCTAAAAACCTCGAATCTATGATTTATCAAAAGATCGATTTTTTTTTATTATTATTTCTTTTGAAATCAAAGGCAATAGTTCGTGGTAGTATTTGGAGCTTCGAGTGGTCGATTTTGAGGACTTTTGGAGACCCAACAGACGAGGTTTGGACTGACATCGTTTTGATTTTGATATTTTTAAAGTATTAACATATTTGAATAAGGGTTATGATTTTTTTTTGCTATAACGTATTATATTGTGAATCATTTGGTTTTTTTCTTTTACCTTTTTTTTTCCTTTTATGATATTTAATCACGAAAGGTTCCTACTAAGGAAAGTTGTCTTTCATATGTTAAAACAGAAGACCATCTAGAAGACATTCTTACTAAGGATGTTGGGAAACCTCAACTACAAATGATCTTAAGCAAGCTATGCATGACAGATACCTATACACCAGCTTAAGCAGAAGTGTTGTGAATAGATAAATCTATATTATTTCATCTGGTATTTAAGTCCCTAAGGACTAGTTTTTCTTTTCCCTTATTTAAGGGAAGCTTTGTACTTTAGGCTTTCTATCATTAGTACGAAAGAATATAAGTGGGGTGTGGGGGTCAATAGGACTGAACCATGACGCTTCTGTCTTGTTTTTCACGTGACTCTCTCACCTATCTATCTCTAACTGTCTCTATCTTTCTAGACTTAATCTCTCTTATACACTTTTATCTCTTACATATTAGTTGTATTTTAACTACTAACAATCTACAATCTACAATCTCCAATATCATAACAGGCAGTGCTACAACAATTTACAAAGGCACAAACTAAATTGCATTCCTTTTACAATGTTATATCCCTGTTCCTATGCCTATAAACAAGTCCTACAGCTATATTAGCTCAAGTCATCTCAATTAATATTAGAGATAGAAACCCAACATAATGAGGCAGATAATCATTCTTCAAAGACAAGGAAAAAAACGGATGGCCACCGTAAGCTAAATGTAAGGACATCATCTCTTAACATCAACTAGCAAAAGTATCCAAAACTCCTAAATGCCATGACACAAATTTTCTAAGTGCTTCGTTATCAATTGACTTATAGCTAATGCCAAATGGTTGGACCTCACACACAACGCAAGGGAGAAGAAAAAGCATATTCTTAGTACTTATAACCCATGAGCATAAGAGATGTATATTTGCTTGAAAGTCAAAAAAAATCCAGATACTAATATTTGCAATATTCATCGGATATAAAAAAAATAACATTGTACATAATAAGTCCTTACAGTTGAAGGATAATTCTCTACAAAGTGCATCCTCTTCACCACTTCCATCGATGCACAACAGGTCTTATTAACTTTCAGGAATATATTTTTGGGATTTTTCAAGGGTTATCATTAGGGCTTGCTTTAAAGTTGTTTAATGATTTTAGGGTTTTCTAGGCCTTTTCTAGGATTTTAGGGGCTGCATGGAAAAGTAGTTAAGAGTGCTTATTTGTCTATCAAGGTTAAAAATGTTATTGCAAATTTTATTTTAATTAGGACTATTATTTCTAGAATTAGGATTTCTTGAGTTCTAAGTAGGGACTTTTTATTATAAATAGGGCTGATGATTAGAATGTTGATAAAGATCGGAGAGGGATGTTAGCTCCATACAAGCTAGTGCAACTGATTTCTTTGCAGGCTCAAGAGATAAGGATTTTGGTCGTGAGGAATACAGCGACAAAGCAGCAGGAAAGCCTAATTAAAATCAAGGCCATTAAAGATCTCAAGGATATTGCATAGAGCAATCAAGAGATTTAGGGCATTGGAATTAGAGTGGTGCAAGCGAAGTGTAGTCAAACTCGCAAACTACAAATCTTGGCCTGGATCTAGAAAGTAATGAATAGATGTGGACAAATGTGGAGAAACCTAATTCTCCAAGTTGGGAAGCAGTTAAGAGTGCTAGTTCTTTATCCTTTTTCTTTTTCTTTTTTTTAGTTAAGGATTGCGAGGCAGTTTTGGAGAAATAAATGGAGTGCTTATGGAATTATATGTTTTATCGGGGGCCAGTGTTCAAAAAAAGAGACCGCCCAACGCCTAGGCAGTCCAGAAGGCCTGGGTGTATCGCCCAAGCCTACGCGGCCAAACTGGACGGTGGTCCCTGGGCGACCGCCTAGGCGTACGGAACCCGCCCAGCCCTGGGTGGCTGCCCAGGGCCTGTGCCCGGCCTAGAGGCGAACCCTTTTTCTTTCTTTTTTTTTTTTTAAGATATAAAAGGTTAAAAGGAGGAGTTTTAGGTTCATTTGAAACCTAAACCCTAAACCCACAAGAACCCCTTTTAGAGAGAAAGAAACCTCCAGAAAACTATATTTCATTGGATCAAAGTGTTTCTCAAAGTTTGGAATTTGAGCAATCAAAGTAAGTGCAAAACATTATGTTTTAGATTGCTTGTTTTATTTTGGGATGTCTTCTTTAGAAGTAAGTCGGAGTGAAGATCCAGGTTGAAAATATGGATACAACTCGAATCCAAATGAAAAGATACAAAAGGAGGCATAAACCGGTTTAAGAAACATCTTGTCGGTATTAAGGGGGATATTGCCCCTTGTAAAAATGTTCTTGAAGCTATCAGAGAGGAGATCAAGCAATATATAAGTTATGTAAAACAAAAACAATAACAAAATCCTTGTCATAGATCTATTTCTGCTACTTCTAGAAGAAGTGATCCGGGTTGGAAGTATGGGTACAACCCAAAACCAAATGATAAAAATTGTATAAGGTGTAATTTTTTTAAAAAATATACCAATGGGGGTATTAGCCGATTCAAAAAATGCATTGCTGGTGTTAGAGGTAATGTTGCTTCTTGTACAAAGGTTCCTGAAGCAGTTCGAGATGAGATTAAGCATCTTCTGATTTAGATGAACCAGAAAATGATGAAAATAAGCCTTGTTCTATGGAAGTATCTTCTACGGGTTCTAGTCGAAGTGGTGATCCGGGTTGGAAGTATGGCTATCACCCGAATCCAAATGATAAAAATCGTATTAAATGTAATTATTGTGGAAATGATACTAATGGGGGCATTTATCGGTTTAATAAATACCTTGCCGGTATTAAGGGGGATGTTGACCCGTGTAAAAATGATCCTGAGGCTACCGGGGAGGAAATTATACAATATTTGAGTTCAGAGAAGCACAAAGAAAAGGGTTGAGCAGCCAAGACTCCTAGGGCCTCATCTGCAAATGCTGCACATATTGTTAAGAAGAAGGTATAAGAAGAGGAGGAAGAGCGTTATATTGAAGAGGACGAGCGTTATATTGAAGAGCGTTATATTGAAGAGGGAGATGACTCTGATGAAGATGGCCTTGACTCTGATGCATATGATGAGGCTTGCCCTATTGATATTTTTTTTTATGATGATGATCACGACTGAAAACTCTTGCCTCTTGGTGCTGAGTGAGTGTTGACCGTTGTGTTGAGTCATGAGTGTTGACCTTTGTTAGACTGCATATTTTCTAAATTTCTGTATATTTTTGTTGTGTTGAGTGTTGACTTTTATATCCTACACTTGTATGGTTACAGTTTATTGCTTTAACAATATGGTTTATCAAAATTCACTTCTCGACGTCTATCCTTTTTTCTTTTCAACTTAGAATATGGTATATTGGTATGTTTTTTTCAACTGGGCAGGCACCCAGAAGTTCTGAGCGCCCACCTAGGCGCTGGGCGACTTGGACCCCCTAGGCCGCCTAGGACCCGCCTAGCGCTTTTTAATACACTGTCAAGGACAAAGTGTCATTACAAATTTTAATTTAATTAGGACTTCTAGTTCAATTAGAATCAAGATTTCTTATGTTCTAAGTAAGGTATTTTATTATAAATAGGGATTTTCATTCAAAGTTGAGTTTTGAGATCTTATTCTTGGTTTAACCAATGCAAAGCTATTAAAGTCTAGCTTGCAAGCTTCCTTCTTTTATTTTCTATCAATAGATCGTATGAGTTTCTTCCATGCAAAATTTCTTTCTGCAATATCCATTTATCTAAGTGACCAATCAAAAAGGTGTATCAAATAAAATAAAATCAAAAGAGTACATAGGATTCTTCTACTAGGGCTCATCTATATTTCATGAAGGAAAATGATTGATAAAAAGAAGGATATGTTCTACAACCAACTTTGCTCAATAATGACATGCAAGTGACCTGCACGTATGTTATCTGAAGTCAGGCAATAAAGAAACATAATGGAATCAACTTAAGCCCTTTGTTGGAACCCATTTATTCTACTAACATTAATGAAGTGTTTATAAAATCATAAGTAGAATAGTTGCTCAAAGTTAAAACAGAAAATAAAAGCTCACGAGCGCCATCACATATGCCAACCCCAATTAGTAGGGAAAAGGCTATGATGATGAAGCAATTTCACCGATCTAACATACTCACAATCATATCAAAAAAAAACCTCATAAGCTTTCTTACCTCTCGATCGAGCAAGATAAGTGTATTTATTTCTGGGACGCCGACCTAAAGTTTCATGGAAATGAAGTGAGCATAACAATTCTTTTTAGGTAAAAGCATGTCCATTTACTTGACTAAATCACAAAGGGTATCAAAGCCAAGGATAAAGAAAAATTCCAAGAAGAATTACATCTGAGCCAACTGCATTCTCCCGATGCATGCGATTCAGAATGTCCACAACTTTTGTTGAAGCTTTGCCTTTCGCTCTCACATTGGGAATCAATCCGAACGAAAACTGTACCAATATGAAATGAGTAAAAACAATCAAAAGTTAGTAAACTTAGGCAATCAATTCGTAGTAAACTTAGGCAATCACTTCGTGAACTTGGAAACAATATTGCATCCATGGAAGATAGGAATCTGAGGGCAAAATAGGTAAATAAAATTGTCTTGAAGCATATCTCTTGCTACTTCGCTTCTCTTGGTCACTAACAACTCTTTATACAAAAAGTTCTTGCTCGGACTGAAAAGAAAAGTATAGAACAATTGATCGCAACAGCTCATTCATCCAGAACAAAACAAGGGAAAGAAGAGATCTCTCAAAAAAACCATTTGCTCCACTTGCTCGATATTAACAATGTTATATAATTATTAAAAAAAGGGTGAACCTAGTTCAAAATGTATAAGATCAATCCAACAATCAGTGCACTTCAAATTTAACTATTCACCTCAAAATCTCATTTGAACAAGCAATCGAATTCATCTGTCTCTTTGCCAACGCTCTTAACTGTTTCTTTGCTTTTACGTTTAGCAATTAGGCTTTTCTCCATGTAACCAGTAAAAAAATTAAAAATTTCCGAATCGTTGACTATTTATAATGATGAAAGCAACCAATATGAAAGAATCTGTTTCGAGTCCATGCTAACTAAACAATTCCCCATGAGTCGATAATTGAGACATCGACCATTCCCACAAAGACAATTTTTTTGATGATGAAGTTAACTTGTACTAAAATGGTAAAAGATTACATGATAAGAGTGGTCCGATGTCACCCACAGACAAATTTTAATAGTTTTTTGCAAGATTTCTGGTTCTCTACATTGTTTTTGTATGTTCACTTTTATATTTTTTATTTTCTTCATTTCCAAATATTTCCAAGTTTTTTAATTTCCTTTATGCTTAATATTCTCTACACATTTCAAAGAATTTGCTTATTCAAAATTGGGTGTAGATGAGAGCCCATAAATGTAAGTGACATTACAATAACGAAACAGAGTCAATCATGGTTTTGTCGACCAGACCAGACTGCCCGGTTCAACCAGTTGGACCAAGAACAAAAGCTTAAACCATTCCAGTGGATAGAAAACAAAAGAACAGAAAAGGTTTTTCTATGGTTAAAATAGTTCAAATACCTACATTTAGAATAGGGTGCAAACTGCTAAATTACATTTGGTACTCCTTATAATCATGCATATAAAATGAGTACAAGCGTTTTTGTCATTTAAAAGCGTATGGTTGATATCTTAGTACAAGACAATGGTAGTTCTGGATTGATACTCTAAGTACATTATTAATATAAATGAAAATTTAAAAGCATCCTCTCGTTCAGCAAAATATCAACTATATCCTTTTGAATGTCAGAATTGAGCTCAATCATTTTATCGGCATGGCATAAAGGAAGGAGCAACTGAAGTAATTTAATGTTTCACATCCCATTCAAAATATAACCTAGGCTTTGAACCATGTTAACCATAGAATAACCCAAAAAGGGAAAAAAAAAGTTTAAAAGAAAAACCATTTGAGCGAAACAGTTCAATAATTGAATTGTCCAATTCAACGTAAAACCGTCTGGTTCCAGCAACATATTAGAGAAAAGTTATTTCCAAATTAGTCTTTTAAAGAAGAAAATCATGAAAGATGCTTTTTAACATATTGGACCTACATTGTTTTTGCCTTATGGTTTAGGCTCTAAAATTTCGAGATGGCTTTTGAGAGTGACAAAAGACAAATTTACCCTCCCTTTACATTCTTTTTATAACCTTAGTCTTCCACCAATGCTCTCATGCTCTGTTTTCAACAGACCCAACACCTCTCCTCTCTCTTGGGAAGGATACATTCTTATGGCTCGATTTCTTCAAATGAGAGGTATTGGTGCTCTGTTGTGCGTGTGAGGCCTTACATGCTTCCCCTGCATCACCAACATAACAAGCAAACACAGTTGTTTCACTCTCCTCAATTACTCCAAACAACATCATCTTTTGACCTCCCAAAACCTGCTTTAATTTCTGTACAGTCACTTTCTCTCTCTAAAACCAACACTCTCGAATCCCATAAAACCAATAGTTGTTTCCATCTCCTCCCTCCAACCACCATCATCTTTAGATCCCAAACCCTGCATCTCTCCCTTGATCCCTGGAAACTCTATTTCTCTCTCTAAAACCAACAGTCTTGGATCCCATAAAACAAATTTCTCTACAAAAGGAAAATTGTTGCTTTTGTTTGAAGGGGCATTTTGCAGTTGCCAAGAAGACCGAGCGCAAGATATTCTCCATGTTCACACTGCAAACGAACTCATCTCCCTCCATAATCTTTGCTTTCTCAGTGGTGAAGCTCCTATCAGCCAACTCCAATGTGCCGGAAATATCACCAGAACAAAAAAAAATGATTCTAGTTAGTTCAACGCCCCCAACAAAATTTAACCGTGACAAGGAAACTCACTTTCGATTATGATGCCACGCCTCTTTCCTCCTCTTTATATGTCTTTGTTCATTCACTCTCTCTCTCTCTCTCTCTCTATCT
>NW_006497083.1:3042535-3071022 GCF_000471905.2 Amborella trichopoda
AACCGTTAACGTAACGTAACGTAACTACGTACTTACGTACTTACGTACGTCTACGTCTCCTCCTCCTTCCTTCCTTCTTCTTACTTTTCTTCTTCTCTCTCTCTCTCTCTCTCTCTCTCTCTCTCTCTCTCTCTCTCTCTCTCTCTCTCTCTCTCCCCCCTCCCCCAAAAAAAATAACAGCACTCTGGTTCTCCCAATCAAGCTACTTCCCCATAAAAACACTCTCTCTCCCCCTTCCCTCCCCCTCCGATATTGGCCCCATCAAATCCGTCCTCTCTCCATCAAACCCTTGACTCTCTTTAACGATTCTATCTACAGGAAATAACACGGGTTTTGAGAGAGAGTGGAACGAGAGAAAAAGCTATGAAAAATGAAAAAAAGAAGCTTGATAAGTTACAAGAAGCCCGGGGAAAAAGAAGTGCAAATATGTCTATTTCTCATATAAAAGAAGCCCACATGCCATGGGTACGCCAAACTCAAAAATCAAAATTCAAAAGGCCTAATATCCTAAAAATGTTATCTTACAAATTTTATCATAACCATCTTAAGTGGAATAAAAACACAAAATTCCAGTAATAAAACTTTGTTAGAAAGCAAAGAAGGGTACAGTTAGAGGTAGGAAAAAAACCCTAAGAAGAAAAATTAGGCCTTTCCATATGCTTGTTGTGGGATTTAAGCACATACAAAGATTCACAAGTTCGTGCAATGTTAACATGGTAATCACTATGAGAGCAATTTCCTCTAACAATCTACCTTTCCACAAGTATGATCATAAAAGGACTCTACCGCCCTACAAGGAATCCCCTCTTCTTGTGTCCATAAGGAATTTGTGCATTTTCTGGAGTTCCTTTATGAGTTTTTTCCCTAACAATGTTGGATTCAACTCAAACTAATTTGCCCTCTAAACCTGATAGTGGTATGTATTTCATCTCAGAGAGCAATTTTCTCGAACAATCTACCTTCCACAAGTATGATCATAAAAGGACACTACCGCCCTACGAGGAATCCCCTCTTCTAGTGTCCATAAGGAATTTGTGCATTTTCTGGAGTTCCTTTATGAGTGTTTTCCCTAACAATGTTGGATTCAACTCAAACTAGTTTGCCCTCTAAACCTGATAGTGGTATGCATTTCATCTCAAGGATGATAGACAGATTGAAACAACGCTCATATTCTAAAATGGAGAATGAAACTCCGTACAAGTATGTATCATGGTTAAGCCCAAGGAATACACTAGAAGGGAGTACATATCGCTAAATACGGGGATGATTCAATTCATACCATCATTGTTGGAGGCAGGAGTGGTGCAGGAATGGGAGCAGGATTGGAGAATCACTGATTGCTATGAGTTCCCGAGTTTGAAAGTGCCCATAGAACTAAGATATAAATTTGGAGAAACTTTAAAAAAATAAAAGATTAATGACAATTTATAATAATATTTAAATATAAAATTAATATATTAGAAATGTTGGTTGTACTCATAAATAATTTAGTCGTAATATTTGAGAGTATTAACTTATTTTTATTTGCTTGAGTCATCTCAAATATGAGTTCTTCATAACAATATATTAAAGTTATTTATTTGATCTTACATTCTAAATGATAATAAAGAATAATATTTTCGTGAAATTACTACAAGTCTTACCCTTTTCTTCACATATCCGCTTCCATTTCAATTGAAAATAAAAATCGAAGCATGAGGTCTGGAGAGCAAATAAATACAGAAATAGAGAGAGAGAAAGATATAGAGAAAGACAAGAAAGACATCATGCTCTCTTGTATACTTTTTTAAAAAGATGATGGCTCAAAATCCAATAATAATTTGTGGCAAAAGTTGGACCACCATTCCCTACGTTAATGCGATGTTGGGAGTACTGAATTTTAAAACTCTTTTTCCAACTGATGCAGCTATTAGAATCTCCTCTTTGGAAAACAAATGGAACATGGATTTGAATAATTATTACTTCATTTTTTCCGCATTCATGTTTTCTTATGGATATGCATATATTGCATTATTTTTTTGATTGGCATGCATTTATGCTTTTTTTCTTTTAAAAATGTAAAAAGTATGGGTGCGCAAACTTGTTGACTGACTCCTATTGGACTGGGATCACACTTCCCCTGGTATGGAATCGCGAACAGACTGCAACCCCACTCTGTGAGCAGGGGTCGCCACCAATGTGAGGAAATCCAGGTAACTAGAATTCATGGTAAGATTCCACTACAACACCAAATGGAATGTACTTACATTTGAAGCAGAAAAGAAATTGTGTTAATAAACAAAAAATTAATTCTTCATGTAAGAGCAAATGAGATATCCAAAAAGTGATCCAAAAAGTCAATGGTGCTGAAGTCAAGAAATTTAAAGAACTTCAACCCAAAAGATATCACAACAACTCTAGTACATATTAAATTTCTCTCATCCACATGTTTTACACTATTCTTTCAGAAATAGACTATCGTAGAAAGTTGCAGTTGTAGCACACACCTCGAGCTTATGGATGGCTTTAGCAATATGCCAAAGGGAGCTTGTATCACCATCAATCTGACACTCCTATTTATATGGACAGGTACACAATTAGTAGTGATGACTCATAAGAATATATTGATTCATGCCATGCTTTCAACCTAAGAGCTACATACTTTATATGCAAAATCAAGTTCGAAGGATAGGACATCCTCATCTAGAGGAAGTGTATATAAAGGATATTCCCCTATAGTGAGCATCTGATGCACCTTTGCTTCCTCCAAAATCTGCAACAAAGAAACATAACTGTTTTATGGGCATGCCCAAGGAGATAAAGGCTTTATTTCTACCAAACTGAAGGTGAAAGTCGAAACACCTCAGCACAAAATATAAAACAAGCAACAAAAATACAATCCCTAACCACTAAATGCACATAAACGGAAATGAAACCAAAAAGTCAGATTTTAAATAGAAGATCAAGCATTACAATGTGAGGGACCTACAATAGCTTCTGCATACAAAGCTTGGCCGTCCAACAAGATCAAACTCTTTACTCAAGCCCCAATAATTTGTTTTCAAAAAAGGGACCTCTTCCCTTAAAATACACTTAGAAGAAAAAAAAAACCCATAAAAATACAACTCTATTTCTCTCTCTCTTTCCTATGATTTTTCTCTCCCTATCTTCTCTCTCCTCGTGTGAATCTCTCTTTATCCCTAGCTTCTCTCTCCTCATGTGGATCTCTCTTTATCCAGCCCCCAAATCTCTTTCTAAATCCTAAGTCCATATGAAGAGGACTTCTTTCCTTATGCTCACGTTATCCCAAGTCCATATCCTATCTAAGAGATAAACTTCTATCATTTTAACAAACTCAATAAAATGGATTTTCAAGGATAAATCTAAGATAAGCATTGCCAAAAACAAAAATGTACCACCTTCAATGCCCACCTCCCACTTCCTAAAAAAGTAATAATAACCCATAAAAAAAAAATTAAAGAGCCAATTTTTGTCTGCATCAGTAGAGCAATACAATATGGAGAAAACTGGGGATGAGACATGTAAATTAGACATAACACATCCAATGCTCATATGGCAATCTCATGACCATCATCATCAAAGCCTTTATCCCAAGTAATTGGGGTCGGCTACATGAACCATGTTCCTCCATTCTTCTCTATTGGTCATATCCTCAGTAAGACCAAAGGTCACCATATCTTTTCTCACTACTTCTATCCATGTCTTTTTGGGCCCCTTACTGTTTTAGAGCCTTCACATGAAATAGGTTCAAGATTCATGATAAGATGTGGAAAAGTTTTAAGCTGACTGCTTACCTAACACAACCCACCTCCTTTACCCGGGACTTGAGACAGGTTATGGAAAAATTTAAGGTCCTCACCTTTCTTAGACTATACCTTCATATGGCAATCTATCAACAAAATTAACAAAATTCTTGTGTGTGTGCTGAAAATCTCTAATAATCAAGCAGATCTACCAACCTACACAAATGATATGCATAAATACTAATGCTCATAACCCCAATCAGCAAACATTTGAAGGTGATAACAAGACATTAGTAAAAGTTACCTTCTCACATACGACCGTGCGGCGAGGAACAAAATAGACAAAATATTCTCTTTGAAGTCCTTGGGAAACATCATGTTGAATATGTGAAGAAATAAACTTCATCAAATTGATTTCAGAGCGAACAAGGTAAAGTATACTTCTACAATCAGATTGAATAGGCTCTCCCAAAATATGCCGCAAATTTTCCACAGCATGTTCCTGTCAGTTATACAAAAATATAACAATCAAGAGGAGTAACTAAGAATTGCACCTCCAGGGACAAAGCCATTATAAGTTCTTCCAACAAAAATAGAAGTAACTTTTTTCTTTTATAGAAGAAAAAAGGATAAAAAGAGGAGAGACTTATTAGAAGAACATATAGAAAGATATTTCATGCATTCAACAGGTAATATCATGTTTTGCATTTGTCATTCAAGCAACGTTAAGCCTCAAGAAAAAACCACAAAATAAATCAAAGGAAGATTCTATATAACTCAATAAATCAAAGCTTTGACATAAAATGACAGTTCTTTGGTCACTTGGTCACTGGATGCGGTTAGCATAAGGCCTAGGCTCTACGATAAAAGTAAAGCCGCATCTCAAAACCCCAAAAATGCATTTCCGGAACAAGAGACCCCTGTGATGGTCTGGAAATCTATTTCCAGCCCTATGCTAGCCTTTTTGTTGATAATAAAGGGAGAATGTAACTTTTTAGAAGTAAAGAATTGTTAATTTAGTGAATCCAGGCTTCAAGAAGTAACAAAATGACTACTTTGATTTTACTTGAATGAATAGTGTTCATGGTTTTCTGCCAGAAAATAATTGGATTGAGTGGCAAATTAAAGTCCATGTACTACATTGAGCCAGATTTATTTGGACTATTTATTAGACAAAAGAAAATTATATGGAGTGTGGGCCAGTTTTCTTTCTTACACTGAGCACCCAGCTTGTTGGCTGCCCTTTCACCTTTTCTCTCTTGCTCCAAGAGCCCGGTTTGTGAGTTGCCAACTTTCTTTCTCTCTTTGAGCACCCAGCACTTCTTTTCTTGGTTCTGATCCAGTTCTACTAGACTTGGAACGGACTTTACCTCTCTTCCCATCCCAGAAGATGAGCACCTGGTTTGTGGGTGGCTTCCAATCTGTTTTGACACTTAGTCTAGTTAGGTCTCTTCACCTCCTTTTGCCAACCCCCCCACCCCTCCTAGCTTTTCTTTATAAATTGTACATAGGCTTTCTTCCAACTCTCCCCCTCTCCCTGTCTTCCCTTCTACCTTCCTACCCAATCTCCCTCACTATATACCTTTGCTGCGTTTCATTTAGCCAATTTCCCCAGTCTATCCTCCATCACACCTTTTCGCTCCTTTCTTCTTTGTTACCCTCCATCAGTTTTCTCAAGAGGCAGAGTTTCCATCTTGCAGATAACCTACAACTCTCCTCTGATTCTTTCTTTTTTGATTAAACAAAATCATTTTTTGTAGAAGAGGATCCAGTTTGTCGCTTCCATCCACTCACTTCTTGTGAGTACATATTGCAGTTATCTATAAATTGACATAGTGTCAATAATTTAAAAAAGAAAATTATATGGAGTGTGTTACTGAGATTTTGCTGAAAACAAGTTGGATAATGCCCTAAATGTTCCTTTAGTGTGCTTCCAGCTTCATTTCCAGATGAAAGAGCAGGACCTAAAGAATGTTACCTTGCAAAATATTCAATCTTCGTCTAGGCTTCCACTTAAGCTGCGGTACTAAGTAATCAACGGATTCACACTAAAAGGACAAAGTGGAAGGTTTATATTATGAGCATTTGACGCTAACCCAATCGAGCCTGTTCAACACAAAACATAATTCTCACTTTTTTTTGTTCTTTTTTTTCTCAGTCTGTCCCTTTTTCTTGTGGAGCAGGATTTGGAAGGCAAATGGTTCAAGCATGTTCCATTTGCATAATTTAATTAGGTCCAAGAATGCAATTAAGTATAATACAAGGGTTAGATGCCACACATGAATGATATGAACTAAATTACAGAATAGTTTTGAGATGAACTGATCAACCACCTTTTGAAACTTCAATTTCCGTAGAATCAAACGCATATGTCAAGCCAATGGATTGATTTATAAAGGTTAAAGGAAAACAATACCATGATTGGTATAGATAGCTATAGAACTCAAAGCACCATCTTTTGCAGCAAATTATACGACAAAACACTGAGTAAAACACTACTTACTTTCAGAAGTGAAAACTGTGTGATGAGATTAAGAGAACCGCTGAGTTTGGGATCAACAAGAAGTAGCTTCCTTCCTCGTATCTAAATTCAATTAAAATCAAGCAATCATATAATTTTAAGTCAGGGGATCAAATAAAAATTATCAGACAAATCTTTCAAGAAAATTGGCGATAGATAAACTGGGACACTCACATTTTTTAGTATGTTGATGAGCTCCTTTCGAGATTGCTCCCTGATCATGAAAGTACGAGAGAGAAAATAAAAAATCAGAGAATTGTAGCTTGTTTTATTATATAAACTGGAATAGGTAAAGGAATGAAATTTTTCAGACCTGAGAGAAGTGAGATTCAGAGGGGCATTGTCCAAGCTTGGAATTTGGGCCATCAAGGCCTGCAAAGCGAATTATCCTCTCTCTCTCTAGAAAAACCTGTAATCCAATGTAGCCCCTTGCTCTGGGCCTTCAACAGAATGGATTTCCCTCCCCCATCCCCCTCTCTCTCTCTCTCTCTACAAAAAAAACCTGCCCCCTCTCTCTCTCTCTAAAAAACCTCTAATCGAATGGATCCTCTCTCTCTTTCTAGAGAAACCTGTAAACGAATGTAATGTATCCTCTCTCTCTCTCACTCACTCACGAGTGTCAAACCCCGCTCTCTCTTTCGCTGTCTCATACGGATCACACGGGTATTATGCTCCCGAGGAGCATAATCTACGCACGCGTGTTGAGTTTTTTTGTGCTTTTTTTTTTTAAGGTGTCCACTGTATATTATAAAAGTACGGCGTACTTTTATAAAAGTACGGTATACTTTTATGGTCTCATGAAACTTTAGAATTTTAAAAATATTACAAATCATAACTAATATATAAAAAATTTTAAAATCTTAAAAATAGATAGTCCAAATAATTTGTTACTAGATACAATATTTTTATGACTTAAAATTATTATTATTTTTAAATACATCTCGAGGTCGAGATGATCAATTGAAAGGTTTTCGAACTTCATAATACTCTTTCCTACAATATTTTTTATATGCACCTTACTTCTAGGTTGCAACTTTATATATATTTTTTGGAAAAAGTTTATGTAAAGATGCAACTTTGTAATGTAGAACTATAGATGCACCTCAAAAATCCATCAGAAAAGGTAGTTTTAATGTTGAAAACCCTTTGATTGATCGTCTCGACATCGAGATGTATGACCATTAAAAATAAAAATAAAAATTAAATCTCAAAAATAATACATTTTACAACATACTATCTACACCATCCATTTATAAGATTTTCATTCGTTTATAGATCTATGCGATTTTAACCATTTTTGAAATTTAAAATTTTATAATTAGATATAAAAATAGATTTTGAGATAATCCTAAGAATATTTTACATCAAAATTATATACCATGATAAAATTTGAAAGTGCACGTTACCTCTACAGTTACGGATGCATCTGTATGCCAACTGCACCCATATTTTTTTAATAATCAACAATAATCATGACTATTGTCGAGTAACAATTTGGGTCTTGGGTTTGAAAAATTTATCGAAAGATCTAAATATTGAATATTGAACAACCATATTATTTCGAGGTACACTTTTGTTTTATAAAATAAATTAAAGGGACTATTTTGCTTCTTTTTATTGGCAAGCCTATTTTTTCTCTCTTTAAAAAACACACCATCACCAAAAACAAATTACGTACTCCCTCAAACCTCCTTCTTCCCTCTTCAAAACCAAAGAGAGAGAGATAGTGTTACTGTGTGAATGGGTGAAGACAACATACGCTCACAAACCCTCATCTTCCCTCTTCAAAACCATAAAGAGATTTTATTAGTGAATGAATGTATGAAGAGAGAGAGACCAATGATGAGAGAACATCAAAAGAACGAGATGAGAGAGAGTGACAACTTATGAAAGAAAATCAAAATAATGAGATGAGAGAGAGAGATATATTGTCAGTGAATGAATGGATGATGAAGAGCGACAAAGAGAATAGTCCTAATTTATTACCAGGTGCGTGAAATATAAGAGACAGAGAGAGAGAGAGGGAGAGAGATAACTGGTGCAAGTGAATGGACGAATGAAAATCGAAAGAATAAGGAGCACAACAGTTAAGCAAGTTTTTTCGTGTTTTTTTTTTTTGTTATCATTTGTGTGTGTGGAGAGAGAGAGAGATTAGAATTCAAAAGGTTATGAAATTATACAAATGAATTACTGATACCAAAGAGGTTGAAGGGAAAACTATAGAGAGAGAGAGTAAAATTCATAAGCTCATAGACATATAAATAATAAAATATTGAAAAAAACCTCAAAACCCCATAAAGAGAGAAAGAAACCAAAATGGATAAGAAGAGAGAGAGAGAGAGAGAGGTGGGAGGGATTTTTTCAACAAGAGGGAAGGTTTGAGCTTGCATGCAATTAGTTTTTTGTGAGGATGAGTTTTTTTTAAAGAGAAAAGAGGTTTGGGGAGAGAGTACTGATTGGTTTTAAGGATAAGCATTTTTTCAGAGAGAGAAGGAGGGGATGAAAAATTGATAGAAAATATTAATTAAAAAATCAACTTGCAACCGAAGCATAACCTGGATTTCCAGTTATTCGTATGTGATTCTGGATGAAGCTAAAATCTTTACAGCCACCATATTTGTGACCACCTTATTTGAAAAGTAAATGGTCTCTCCTAAGACATTCCCATTTTGGAAAGAGTCAATTTTTTTAAAGTTAGTGACAATAGATGATAGGACCTTTAACTGGGACTCAGGTGATACTACCACCACAACCCCAAGCCCATTCTCAAATAGACCATTTACTTTCAGTATAAAGAGGTCACAATCATTATTACCCATTAAATTTCAAATGTGGTGGTCATTTCAATGAATAGACACGAAGTTCAGAAAAAATTCACAAATTTTGTGACACACCACAAGCCATTTTATTTGACTAGGAGTAATTGTGATTTGTGACCGCCATGTGACAAAGATGAAGAGTCTATGTCTATCTCTCAGGGAAAGCCCTATGGAATCCAATCCCCCTTACACTTCTTGTGTAATCACATTCACGTGAGGGCTTCACTTTCATTGTACTCTCATTTAAAATTTAAAATTTAGCATTCCTAGAAGCAAAATAGCGGTTGGAACACCACTTAAAGGGACAAACATATCAGGAGGATCTCTAAATCTTTTTTGTTCCATTACGATGGTTTCTATGACTAAAATTTTCATAGCTTAAAAGCATCATAAGTTGGCGATGGCAATTTCAAGACGCCTACAGTATTGTCCAAACCCCTCGTAGAGGTCAATTGATTAGGTATCGTGAGGGCAATACTCTTCGATACCTTCAAACTTTTGTTATTGTAGACATACTTATTACAACATGGTATGATGTTTTTTTATGGACTTTTGATTTCTTATCATGACATAAAAATGTAGAGATCATTTTAACCATGTACAGATGCAAAAAAAAAAAAAAGTGATTGGCATATAAGATCATTTTGAGTATTTGAAAAATGATCAACTTGTCAAATTTTATAAAGAGAGTGTTATTCACTATGAAGTGAATGTGTAATTATCTACTAATTAATTGAGTGGTACAGCAAGGGAATATATAATAGTATATAAGAACAACTGGATAAGGATCCTTGACTGAGTAAATTAAGGATATGGTTACACTCAATATTTACAACAAACCAAAAAATGTCAAAGATATGTTAACCACTCAAATAATATTTTCCAAAGTCAAATGCTCTTTCTCTCAACACCCTCCCACAAGATGGCGCGCAACTGGACGAATGGGCAAATGGTCTCTTAGAGAATAAAAACGAGTAGGAGATAGGCCTTTGGTAAAGATATCACCGATTTGTGCAAAGCTGGGACCAAACCGAAATACATAATGAACATTAGGCAACATGTTCTCGAATGAATCGATAATCAATATCAATATGCTTAGTTCGTGCATGAGTACCAGATTGGATGCTAAATATGTGGCACCGACGTTATCACAGTGAATCACCGGGGAAGAAGGTAAAAATATATGCAAGTCACGAAGTAGAAAGATAGTCCATTGAATATCTGTAGTTGTCGTAGCAAGAGCACGATACTCTGCTTCAGCAGTAAACCGAGATACTACAGGTCGCTTCTTTGTGTGCCAAGTCAAGAGATTCGGTCCAAAGAAAACAAACGTGTCAGAAGTAGAACGATGACTATCCGAGCAGTCAGCCCAATCAACATCAGAGTAAGCCTGAAGTTTCTCATCATAATAACGTTTTTATAGTAATTCAAAGATTAGAAATCCCTTTGATACAATGAAGAATGTGTTTAACCACAACGAGGTGTTTGGTGCGAGGTTGGTGCATGGATTGACAAACCTAATTAATTGCATAAGTGATATCGAGTCATTGTGAGGTATTGCAATGCCCCAACAATATTGCAATAGCTTGAGACATCACTAAGAGGATCACCATCATAGAGAGAAAGCTTGGAAGTAGAAGTGACTGGAGAAGAGAAAGGGTTCGCATCAAGCATAGCTAACCATTTAAGGAGATCAAGAGCATACTCTATACCAAGACAGAAATGGAGGTCACCCAAATCTTTAACCTTAAACCTGTTGCAAAGCTTAACAATAACAACAAATAGAAAATGAGAATCGACCCCTGTTAGTATTATGTCATCAACATATAAGAGGTATAATGAGTCCATGGGAGCCATGATGAATGAACATGGATGTGGCAGATGAGCTACACAAGAAACCAAGTTTTAGTAAATAAGAGCTAAAACCAGTGAACCTGGCTCGAGGAGCTTGTTTGAGACTGTAGATAGCTTTGTGCAGGTGACAAGCACGGTTAGGGTAGTTCTTGTCAACAAAACATGGGGTTGGTGTATATAAACCAATGTTCACAAAACTGACCGATCTAACTGGTAACTGCCCTGTTAGATCGGAACCAGACAATGGCTTGTCACAGGTTGGTTCCGGTTTTGGGCGGTTTTGGTGATCAACCGATATTTTAAACTTTACATACAATACTACTCCAAATTTATATTAAATATGTTAGAATGTTTTATTGGTTAGCTTTGATGGTTAAGTTGCATGTGAATCATGGTTCTAATCCTAGCATTTTTGTGTTTTTTCTTTTAAGAATTCGAATTCATTTCGTCGTTGATTCAAAACATTTACTGCCCATGAAATTCAAAACATTTACTGCCCATGAGAATCGAACTGGAAACGAATCTTTTTTTTTTAGACCCACTAACTAATACACCATTTACAGTCGACAAAAAGAAGGGGCTATATTATATATTACTTAAGTTTTTGCTTCATTTTCTTTGGTCAAGTCGATTTTTTCAACACTATTTTAATATTGTTTACATTACGGTAAAAAAAAAATTGGTCAATGATACTTTTATATTTTCCCATCTTTTTCAGAAAATTTTAAAAAATACCCCTTGACACAAATCGATTCGTTAAAATCCATTTTTTTCATTAATTTTCAACGTCATTTGAGTGTGTTTTGTTTTAATCACATTCTTTATATGCTTTTCATATTTTCATAGATTGTTTTTTTTATTTTTTTAACACTTTTTTTTATCGTACGGGACTTGCCCGATTAGAGTGGTTGAATCGACCGGTTTTAGGTCGATTAAATCGCTTCCGGTAACCGTTTCGGTTCGATTTTACGAACATTGATATACACAACTTCACGGAGTGTACCACATACAAAAGCATTTTTAACATCAAGTTGTTTAATGGGCAAACCACAATTAACTGCATTGGAAAGAACTGGTTGTATTGTATGGGCTTTAACTATAGGGCTAAACGTTTCCTCATATTCTAAGCCATATCGTTGATTAAACCCTTTAACGACTAAGCAAACTTTATATTGTTCAATCGATCTATCAGCATGTTGTTTTAGCTTATACATAACCAACTATATTAGAGGCAGATGAGGCAGGAACCAATGATCATGTGCGCTTATTTAAAAGGGCATTAAGCTCATCAACCATAACAACCCTCCAAATGGGATCTTTGACAACATTGGAATAGCAGGTGGGTTCAATGGGTTGGGATGAAGCAAGCGTGGTTTGAAGGCAAGTAGGAAGCAGATGCCGAGAGGTGAAGTAGTTAAAGGGTATTTTTGGTCGACGGGTCCCATCTATTATGCGAGTGATCATATGATGAATGAGAATGAGAGAAGGAGAAGGACTACAGTCAACCGTTGGTATGGATGATTCAATTGATGAAGGCAAGGTCGGGCTAGATTCTAGAGAGGGAGGCATAGTCGTTGAAGAGGGAATCCGATGAACATTTTGCAATGGAGTGGGCACCTCAGAGAGAGATGCAACAGTGCTAAAGGGTAGAACAATGAAAGAATCATGTGGTGAGGAGATAAAAGGAGGTGGATTGAACCAATAGTCTCGAGGGTTGATATTAGTGGGTTGGTCTTCCAATGACAAGCCTGCAAAAGGATAGAGAGTTTTATTAAAGCGAACATGGCGAGAAAGATAAATGTGACCGGTGGCATGATCAAGACATTTGTATCCTTTGTGTTGGGATCTGTAGCCAAGAAATACACAAGGAATAGATCTAGGCTCTAATTTATCAGAGATGCGCAAAATATTGTAGTATGGTAGAGTACTAAATAGAATAACTTCATATGGAGACTTGTAGTCCAAAGTTGGAGTTGGCAAACGATTTATTAAGAAAATAGCATGGAGAAGGCCTCCATCCAAAGCGTCGATGCATGTGAGCATGGTGGATGAGAGTATGACCAGTCTCAACAATATGGCGATGCTTGCGCTCTACAACTCCATTTTTTCAGGAGTATGAGAGCCAAACAAACGGTGTTGAATGCTAGAGTTCGACAATAATTGCGAGAATAATATATTAACATACTCACAACCACCATCAAAATGCACAAAGTTTATTGTAGTAGCGAAAATGTTTTCAATTACTTTTTAAAATTTTTTGGAATAGTCAATAGTGCTGTAGAGGGAAAGTCCAAGTGTATTTTGAATAATCGCCCACAAATATTATGTAGTATCTTAGGGGCTGGTCCCCACACATCTGTATGAATTAAGTGTAAAGCAATAGGAGATAAAGAGTTGGAAAGATGAAATTTCAATCAACAATTTTTATTAACACCACAATCCAAACAATCTATTAAAGTTCGTCTACCAATCACAGAGAGGCACTTATTTTTTACAAGAAGATCGATAATGCGAGAGCCATGATGACCCAAACACTTGTGCCAAATATCACTTGTAGAATTCCTTTGAACACATCCAGCAAACTGTGGTGTCTCACACAATTGCAGCTTTGATTGGGAAGAGTTCATTTTGAGTCGGTCCTTCGTGCAAAATCTTCCATGTTCGTCGATTCTTAATACAAAATCTATGATAATGAAAAATAAATATGCAGTCATTGTCTTTAGTAAACCGTGATACAAATATAAGGTTTACTTGATACATGCAAAATATCTCTTGAAAGAAAACTAAACAAATGAATATGAAGGGATGTAGTACCACGATTGTTAATAGAAATAGTATTACCATTTGCCACCACAATATGTTATTGAGTATTATAATGAGATGGATGTGTGATGCTATTAGCATTTGTTGTCATGTGGTTGGTTGCTCCTGTATCAGGGTACCAAGTAGAATCATAAAGATCTGTAAAGAGGTTCATGACAGAGAAAGCTGTTAGCAGATCATCAGGTTGATATGTGTAATTGTGGCGATGTCGGTAATGCAAGGCATTATGACCAGACTTTTTACATATCTAACAAACAATAGATGAGCGTCCTAGAGGGGCAGGTGGACCATAAGAATTGGGAGCAAATATCCCACGGCCACGAGAGGCATGAGATGAACCACCTATACGAGTATGAGTATCATGTCCTCGGCCACCTCCTCGACCGTGACTATGAGCTCAATTCTTACGTTTGCGGCCACGGGGAGTAAAGAAAGCATATCCAATATTTTCATTTGTTGAAGAATGATATTGTTCTAACTGCTTCTCACAATTAAGAAGCATGTTGTAGAGAGCTTCAAAGGAAGGTAGCGCAATGTTTGTGGTAAGTGATGCAATCAGTGAATCATAATAAATACTAAGACCATCCGATACATAGAAAATGAAGTCTTCTTGTGAGACTGGTTGTTCTGTGACTGTCAACTCATCTGCAAGAGATTTAATTTTCTCCATATACCGATATATAGTGAGTGAATCTTTTCGAAGGCTAGAGATTACAGGCTTGACCTGATACAATCGAGCATTAGTTTGGGAAGTAAATATCCTTTCAAGGGCCTACCATGTATCACAAGCAGTAGTGTACCCAACCACTTGGGCGAAGATAGCTGGAGTAAGAGTTGCATGAAGCCAACTGAGGAGCAATTGATATCTTTTTTTCGAAATAATATACTCAGGATTTAGAGCATCTTTTCACCTGATTCATTGACGCTTTCAATGTTCTCCTTTAGAGGAACTTCCATCTACAAAAGAAAGCATATCAGTGTTGTAAAGTGTGAGTAGCAACCGATTCTTCCACATCATATACTTGTTATGATCTAATTTGATCGTGACCCAAGAGAGATTAGGCAGTCCGGGCACAAATGGCGTAATCCCCTCAATCTTGGTACTATATGAGGTTGTGTTTGACGTCATTCTAAATAGCATATAAGAGAGAATAGGGTCTGGTCTGGTTTACAAGGGGTAATAAGAGGCGTTATTTTTCTTATTGGTTTCTACGTTCACATGAGAAGAAGGATTTTGGAGTGCAAAAGCACAAGTCAACTATGTAGAAGAAGGGATAGAAAATGGAAATGTATATGAAGAGGAAGAGAGTACAAACGAAAATGTATATGGAGATGTTGGGTTATGAAGAGGAAGAGATAGAAAAGGACAATATATACGAGAGAGAGACGTTGGGTTATGAAGATGAAGAGCTAGAAAATGAAAAATGGATATGGAGAGAGAGAGATGTTGGGTCAAAAAAAGTTGGAGAGATAAAATAAGCAAAAAAAAAAGAGAGAGAGATAAAGATGCCACCTGTAAAATAAAGAAAGCTCTCAACAGAGAGAGAGAGAGAGAAGCGTCCATATTCAAGGCCGAGTACCAAGCTCCGATACCATAAAGAGAATGTGTAATTATCCCTTAATTAATTGAGTGGTACATAAATAGTATATATAAGTAGACAAGAACAACTAGATAATAATATTTGACTTAGTAAATCAAGGATATGGTTACAGTCAATATTTACGGCAAACCAAGATAAGTCAAAGATATGTCAACCGCTCAAATAATCTTTTTCAAATTCAAATGCTGTCACTCTCAACACACTATCTATCTGGAGGTCAATTTTGATTATGTTCGTAGGTCACAAGTTATATTGTGGTGCCTGAAAATAAATTCCTAACATCAATAATAAAATATTATTAAAAATGAGTATGTATAGAGCAAGACATAGAGACAAAATCTTCTACTTCCAAACTAGACCTACCAACACCCAAACCCTTAATTACCCTACACTACCAACAAACTCTTAATTGCCGCTAACCAATTACAACCATTCAGTCCCAGCCCTCTATAGTCCCTTAGCCCAATCCCTTACTACTCAAACCACTCCTTAACCTCATCCCATCTAGAACAAACACGCTGGTTGGGGTTGGGACAACACATTCGCAATGCTTAAACATAGTGGCATCTGAGGGTGTTGGCGCAACCAGTGACTGAGAAGTAGAATTTAAAAAATTAAATGAGAGAGAAGAGGGTGCAACGAGGAACCATGAGAGGGAAAGTCAAGGATCCAAGACAATTTGATGCATAAAATAGATTTGATTCCTCCTCTAAGACCCTATAGAAGGCCAGAATTAAAGAAATCTTACTCCAAAAAAAAACAAAACCTCCACAATAGAGATCAAAGTGCCCTTTAATAAGCCTGTCGTGCATTAGGTGTTAACCTCTATTGGCCTAATACTGGAAATTTCAGGCCGAAGAGAAAAACTCAAGAACCCAGAATAACCCACAACAAGGTCTCAAATCCTAGAGGAAGTGATAACCTCATCTTAGGTATTAACTATCCTAAGAGAGTCGAGAGAAAATATGGTCACCGAGATAGGTACACTCCTGTTAAGTGTTTTAGCTCCTGTAGCTTTCTTTAAATGGACTAGAAAGTAGAAAAACCAATTCTATCGTTATTTATTTTGAGATGATTTTTCTCGATAAATATTAAGTCAAGTTATTTTACAAGCATGAAATTTTAGGAATAATGCCACTTTTTTGCCCATACATTCAATAGTGATAAAGGCCAGTAGGTTTTCCTGCTATTCGTGGCAAATTTGTATTACTGGTTTTACCTATCTACAAACAGTATCAAAGCACCTATAAGGTTTCTTTTTTTCTTTTTCTTTTTTTTTTAAAAAAAAAGGGTAGGAAAATAAACTATTTTTCTTCTATTATGAAAAAATGAGTATAATTTAACTAAATTTACCATAAACATAAGTGAGAGACTATTTCTTTGATATGACTATTATTAGTACAAGAAATTGTATCTAAATTACAAATTGGGCATGTCAACTCTAAGTGAAACATTGCTCAACCCAATATTGTCAAATTCCCGCTTTGGCTGAAGAGGCCGAAGCCGTTAGATTTTAGGCACAAACTGAAGAGAAGCGAAGCTTGGAGCAGCCGCTTTGGTCAGATTTAGACCGCTTTAGGCTACTTCGGTCAAATTCGGACCGCTTCGGGTATGCTTGGAGTATCTTTCAGCTTTGACCAACAAAGAAATAGCTATCTAATTTTTTAATTTTTTATTTAATTTTTTTATTTTTTTTATTTTTTCCATCATTTGTATATATATAACTATCTAACTTATTTATATTGAATTAAATTTTTTTTGAAGTCTTCCCCCAAATTGCTTCATTTTTCTCCAAAAGAGACTCTGAAACGAACTTCAACCTACTGTTTTAAATCCCGATGATTTCCGATCGGGGTCACTAATTTGGATGCGAAATTAGTAGAGGTTGAACATGTTCCATAATGGTATAGGTCCTAGTCTGGTTTCCCCCAAATCCTCAATTTTTCTTTTTCTTTTCCTCTTTTCTTTAAGCTTATCTAATATTTTTTGTGGTCCCCACCTAAATCCCCAGCCCATAAACCTCTATTTTTATTTTTATTTTATTGTATTGTTTTTTAATTCTTTTGGAACACCGATCCAAAAGATTCGAGAACGATCCGAATCATCGATTTAGCCAATCCGAATAAGGATTAAGGGCGGACATCTGCTCCACCTATTCGGTTTTTTAAACACTGGTTCAACCATATTTATAGATGGTTTTGTCGACTACTCTTATGTAAATTGGATTTATGTATCATCAATATGATTATGAATATGATTTTTGGGTAAATAAATGGATATTATCATATTTCATTGTAACTTTATGTATCTGATAACCTAAACTAGTAAAGTTGGTCTAGACTCTTTAGAGCCACCATGAAAGCATGTAGCCATTTTAGGTAAAGTAGACTTTGAAGATAGAGTTTGTGAAATTTTGTGAAATAAAGATTGAAGATACTAAAGTCCCTCCCATTTCACATAGATCAAGATGTTTCTGCCTCATTTATTTGCAAAAGAAAAGAAGGAAGAAGGATTATGCCTCATTTTGAACCCTTGGCAATGGAGTCTCTCACCACTAGACTCTAACTTATAAATCGGAGGGGACTCAAAAAATATTTCCAATAAAATACCTTTATTTCATTAAACTTTGTATTTGATACTGTCATCAACACCAATATAATTAAGAAAAAAGTTAAAACAATGCTCTTTACTATAATTTGTTTATTTTTTAACACTCTTCATAACCTTGCTAATTTATTTGATGTTTAAGTTTTAGATTAATAACTTCCTTGCAAAACCTTATATGGAATTTAGAGGCTTTCTTTTACCTTTTCAATGGTCTAAACCAGCAAAATTAGTGTCATAGTTAGAAGGTCGAGGGGAAATAATATATTGGCTCACTACAAAATTGAGATTAAATCGATTTTGGTTCAAAAAGTCGTATGCAAAAATTATGGCAAAAAATTGACTTGGAAAAATATCGTAAATAAAAACATCATGATTATATCAAACATGGATTAAAAAATCAGACTAAAAAAGCAAATATGTAAAATTTTTAAATTTGCAATAACCATCCATAAGAGTTGTATCCATGAAAATTTTGTTACTCTGATATAATAAAGTCAACTATTTGATGTCTCATCCCATGATCCAATATTAAATACAAACAAGGCCAAAAATAAAAAATAAATCATAAAGCAGAACAAAGTCACTAGATCCAAATTTAAATACATGAAAGACAATATAACAAATTAGTAGGCATGGTAGATTGTCAGTATAAATAAAAAGGGGAATTCTTGCTAGATAAAAACTTCAAATCTAGGATAAAATGACCATAAGAAAAAATAAAATAATGTATAAGCCAAGAAAAGTAGATTTTTTTTTTCTCATCATTATCTTCTTTGTGATGGTTTGTGTTTTTTTTGGATACGCAATTCTTTTTTCAAGGAATTTATTTTTTTTCAGAAAATAGGTGTTGAATTATTATAACTTTTTTTTTTTTTTTGGGAGAATACGATTTTTAAAAGGGATGAAATAGCAAGTTAAAACAAATTGAATTGGATTTGAAAGTTATTTGGAACATTTTTATGCCAAAAAAAAAATCAAAATATAAGGCAGAGAGAAAGCACCTTCCAAAATTGTGGAATTGAAGATAAAGATAGAAAGTTGAAAAAAATTGGATTTGAAACTTTCTTAGACTATTTATATATATATATATATATATATATATATAGGAAAACACTACGCAATGCCTATAGGCGAAAATGATCAGTGATTTTGTCTACCTCCATCACCATTCAAAGCTCATCGTGCTGTCACGATTGTCCGATAGTATTTCATTTTTTTATTTTTTTCTATAAATCAAAATGATCTGAAATTTGGAACGTGTATTTGTCAAATATAGGGGAATCTTTGCAAAGTATTAAAAAAATATTTTACCTGAAAAACATTGACCAAAATATCCCCGAAATATTTTGGGGGTATTTTGGTCAATTTATTTTTTGTGGATAATTATTGTTATATTTTTTATTAGATGAGCCTTAGTAAGATGTACATACTCTCCAAATTTCAAGTCATTTCGATTTGTAGAAAAAAATGAAAAATAAAACACTACCAGATAATTATGACAGTGCGATGAAATTTGGACAGTGATGAGAGTATGCGAAATTACTATTCATTTTCTCCTATAGGCAATGGAAAGACTTTTCCATATATATATATATATGTGTGTGTGTGTATGTGTGTATAAATCAATATAGAAGGAAATCCAAAATAGAAATGATGAAGAAAGAAGTTTTAAAATTTTTGAAATTGGATGCACAAAAACAGGAAAGTTTTTTTTAAAACAAATTTATTTGGAATATAAGGAATAAAAATATGCAACTTTTCAAATAAAATTGAATTTGGATGCAATAAGTGAGAAGTTTGTCTTTTATCAGCTTTTTTTGAAAAAATCATTAAAATTCTTTTTTAACGTTTTTATAAAAATAACATGTTTTTTCTTGATATTTTCAAAGTAATGCAGTTTAAAACGTATTATAATAAAATGACCCTTTTTTGAAAAAATCTTGTTTTTTATGTCGCCTTGCTAACTATGATTGCAACTCAGACATTGATGGTTTTTTTTGAAATTAAATATGAAATATCGATAAGATATGGATCTCTTATATATAATTTGATAAATTTCCTTAATTTTATGGAGAATAATAGCATTCAAAATAAAAGTATCCATTATTTTAGTATTTACCTAGGGCCATTTCTATTGCGTTATACTTTCGTTCAAATTAAAAAGTAAAAAAAATGATTAAATACAAATCTATTTGTGTTATATAGGAAACTTGCATCGAAGTATTTTCTTTTTATATAATTAAAAATTAGACCTCTCTTTGTATGTTAAAACTTAGAAATGAGCTACTGATATTGCCATTTAACAAATAGGAAAAATGGCATTTCCTTAATTAAGCTAAGTATCAACCTTTCCTATGCTACATTTCCCTCATTTAATATGTTGCTGTTTCATGTTTATCACTTTCCAAATAATTTGGTTGAAGGGATTTTGTGCATAAAGTGATTACGTATGTATTTTCAACTAATTATTTTCTCAACTAAAGTTAGGAATATTATTATTTTTTTAACTAATTATTTTGAATTATGTATTTCACCCGAGGCCGAAAGTTAGGAATATAATAATACTAAAGTTTCTATGTTACCGAGGGATCACACTGTTATTTACTTCCTAGCATAAAACTCAAACTTAGAGCAATTCTAAGACCCAAATTTTTTGAGAGGTAAACTCTTCAACTCATAGATTACCTCAACAAAAAAAAGATGCTGTCACAAGATTTAACAAAGACGGACTAATTTTTATAGGGTCAAAATTTAGGATTAAAGAAACCCTCCCCAAATAAATTTAGGATGATGTTTCTATAAGGCCTAGGCTTCATAAAAATGAAAGAAACCCTTACTTTAAATCTTCGTCCACAAAGCACTCTCGGCAACAGAAATATCTATGATGGCTCTAAAATCAAGTTCCAACATCAATAATGAAATTCGAAATTCAAAAAATGATATTAATATCACGGATATATAAACACTTATTTTTAGGACAAAATGGACAATCTAAATAATTTGTTACAATATATATTATTTTTAGAGTTTGAAATCTCATTTTTTTTCACAACCATAATGTTTAAGCCAAAATGATTGATATAAAAATTTTCTAATACTTGACTTGTAATTTTTGATAAGTTATGAAATGAGACTTTACTTGATAGAGCTGCAATCCTATCAAAACCATTTTCTATGAACTTATTGATTAATGAAATATGTACAGTATACTCCTGCCGAAGAATTAAAATGCTATCTAGTAATCGGTCAGCCGACTGACTAGATGCTTCGGCGAGAGTTCCACCGCAGGCACGCGATAAGAAAGGACGCGGTTATCATTTACGAAAAGGAAAAGGGCATTCTAGATTTTTCCAGAGGGTTCGGCCAATTCGGTCAAATGGGTGTGCTGGGGGCAAACATGCTTCTGATTCGCTAGGGTTAGAGAAAGAAAGTGCTTTTTACACGTCTTCCACCGTCCATCTGCAAGAGATGGACGGCCAATAATATCCCTTTCGAACATTCTCGAACCCAGAACTCGGGAGTTTCATTATAAAAGCCAGGACCCCAGGCATTCATCTCAGATCTGATAATTTAGGGTTTTCTCTTCTCTTGTTGTGTTTTTTCTTCGCTTTCTTTGCGTTTTTGCTCTATTATTCTCTGTATTTGTTCCGGTTTTCGAGTTTCTTCAATGGCGGGTAAAGGAGAGGGTCCAGCCATTGGTATCGATCTTGGTACCACCTACTCTTGTGTCGGCGTCTGGCAACATGATAGAGTTGAGATCATCGCCAATGACCAGGGTAACAGGACTACCCCTTCTTACGTTGCCTTCACTGATACAGAGAGGCTCATCGGAGATGCTGCCAAGAACCAGGTTGCCATGAACCCAGTTAACACTGTATTCGGTGAGTTTTTCTGAGCTTTCTCTGTAACCTGGATCCTTGTTTTATTCATAGATCTATGTGTTTTAGGTTATGTGTAGTAGGTTCGTCTTTTGAGATGGATGCTAGCTCAAAATATGATTCTGTAGTCGTGTTTTGCTTAGTTGTTTGTGATCTATCTCTGAAACTCTATCAGATCCGCTTTCTTTGGTGTAGATCTTTGTGTTCTAGGATGCTTCAGGTTTTGGAACAATGAACTCTGATTAGGTTTTTTTGCAATGAGGCTATGGATCTGTGGATTATGCCATTTGTTTGGTTATCTGAAGGTTTATTTTGCTCAAGCAATGCTATAGGGTGAATCTAGCCATTGAAAAATTTGGAGAGATTTCCCTATTATGCCGTCTTGATTGATTCATGTTATGTAATGGATTGTTTAAGCAGCAGTCATTATTGTTTATTGATTATTGGCTGTTTTGATTTTGAAATATAACATCAAGGAGTTATTTAATTGAAGTATGCAATTTGTGTTACAAGGCCTTCTCTTTTGTTTCTTTTAATACAGATTTCTCACTTGTTTTGTAATTGTTTATTGATCAGATCTATGTGTTTTGATTAACTAGTCATCATAATAATTTTTGCTGTAGAACTTTGATTCTTTGATATATGCATGTTTTGGTTAATTTCTTATACTTGTTGAATATTCAGTTTTGCATGTACCATGTAAGATAATAACAATGTTTATTGTTTTTTTGTAAGTACTGTTTTTGAAAATTTTAAAGTGATGTGATATGTTTGACATGTAGGAATGTGCCTTTTATGATGTTGTGAACTTGGTGTTCGTTTACTTGTTTTTTTATTTATTTGGGCAATGTGAATTTGTCTCGTTTGTTTTTGTATTTTGTTTTTAGAAAGATAGATTCTGCCTGATGTTTGTCTTTAGAATTATATTTGGAATGTTGTTTTCTTGTCAGTTTCTTTTAAAAAAAGTCTTGTCCTCGTCAGTTATGTATCCTTGACCTGTAGCTATTTTTCGATTTGGATTTTCATACATCTCTATTTCCTTGTTTGAGCTTAAACCCAAAGCAATGAGCCCCCTGTTACAGTGCTTTGAAGAAGTAGGTGGAGGCCGGTTTGGGCATGTTTGTTTTTTAAAAATGTTTCTGTAGTTTGTTTTCTGTAACAACTTGTAAGTGCCATAGGTTGAGTTTGAAGTTCTTTTCTTACAGTCGTTTTTTCCTATTTTTGTTGAGTTGAAAATCTCCTTTGCCAGTTCTTAATTCAAGATTTCTAACTTGAAATTTTTTCCTTGTTGAAAAACTTTCCTTTCCTAGTTTTTGTAAAATTTACAAGGCTTATGGCACACTTATTTTCCAGTTGTAAAGTTTTATCAGTATTCAGTATACTTGTGAATCAACAATTATTTTTAAGTTGTTCAATGCTTGCAATACTTTTGCATGTTTTAGCTCTGTTAAATCTTCTTTGATAGATACTGTAGAGATTGTATTTACATCGTACTTAACATTGATGCCTTTCTATGTTGCATGCAGATGCTAAGCGTTTGATTGGCAGGAGGTTTTCTGATGCCTCAGTCCAGAGTGATATCAAGCTATGGCCCTTCAAGGTCATCCCAGGACCTGGTGACAAGCCCATGATTGTTGTACAATACAAGGGTGAGGATAAGCAGTTTGCGGCAGAGGAGATCTCCTCCATGGTCCTGATGAAGATGCGTGAGATCGCTGAGGCGTATCTAGGATCAGCTGTTAAGAATGCAGTTGTCACAGTCCCTGCCTATTTCAATGACTCCCAGCGCCAGGCCACTAAGGATGCTGGTGTCATTGCTGGCCTCAATGTCATGCGTATCATCAATGAGCCCACAGCTGCTGCTATTGCCTATGGTCTTGACAAGAAGGCAACCAGTGTGGGTGAGAAGAATGTATTGATCTTTGATTTGGGTGGTGGCACTTTTGATGTCTCTCTTCTCACCATTGAGGAGGGAATTTTTGAGGTCAAGTCAACTGCTGGTGATACCCACTTGGGTGGTGAGGACTTTGACAACAGGATGGTGAACCACTTCGTTCAGGAATTTAAGAGGAAACACAAGAAGGATATCAGTGGAAATCCTCGTGCTCTCCGTCGATTGAGGACCTCTTGTGAGAGGGCCAAGCGTACCCTTTCATCCACCGCCCAGACCACCATTGAGATTGACTCTCTCTATGAGGGTATTGATTTCTACTCTACCATCACCCGAGCCAGATTCGAGGAGCTTAACATGGACCTCTTCAGGAAGTGTATGGAACCAGTTGAGAAGTGCCTTCGTGATGCTAAGATGGACAAGAACACCATCCATGATGTTGTCTTGGTTGGTGGCTCGACCCGTATCCCAAGGGTCCAGCAACTCCTCCAAGACTTTTTCAATGGGAAGGAGCTCTGCAAGAGCATCAACCCAGATGAGGCTGTGGCCTATGGTGCAGCTGTCCAGGCTGCCATCCTCAGTGGAGAGGGCAATGAGAAGGTCCAAGACCTCCTCTTGCTTGATGTTACTCCTCTCTCCCTTGGTCTTGAGACTGCTGGTGGTGTCATGACTGTCTTGATTCCCCGTAACACGACCATTCCCACAAAGAAGGAGCAGGTGTTCTCCACCTACTCAGACAACCAGCCTGGTGTCTTGATCCAGGTATATGAGGGAGAGAGGACCAGGACTCGTGACAACAACCTTCTTGGGAAGTTTGAGCTCTCTGGCATTCCTCCTGCTCCTCGTGGGGTGCCCCAAATCACAGTGTGCTTTGATATCGATGCCAATGGTATCTTGAATGTTTCTGCTGAGGACAAGACCACAGGTCAGAAAAACAAGATTACCATTACCAATGACAAGGGGCGTCTGAGCAAGGAGGAGATTGAGAAAATGGTCCAGGAGGCTGAGAAGTACAAGTCCGAGGATGAGGAACACAAGAAGAGGGTAGAGGCCAAAAATGCCCTTGAAAACTACGCCTACAACATGAGAAACACAATCAAGGATGACAAGATTGCTGCCAAGCTCGATGCTGCTGACAAGAAGAAGATAGAGGATGCCATTGAGCAGGCAATTCAATGGCTCGACAACAACCAGTTGGCTGAGGCAGATGAGTTTGAGGACAAGATGAAGGAGCTCGAGACCATTTGCAACCCCATCATTGCTAAGATGTATCAGGCTGGTGGGGCTGATATGCCTGGTAGTGCACCTCCATTTGCTGGTGGTGCTGATATGCCTGGTGGTGAGTCCTTCAGCAGCGGTGGTGGTGCTGGCCCCAAGATCGAGGAGGTCGATTAAGCAATTTTTTCTCCTCTTTTTCAATCCATGGTGCTTGTTTTTTGTATTTGGTGAAGACAATTCCCCCTCCCCCTTCCCCCTTCCCCCTTCCCCCTTCCCTTTCCCCTTCTACATATTGCCATTCTCTATTTTTGTTTTGGGATTATGAGCTGCTTTTGATTGCATGCTCATCGAATACTCTTGAACTAGTTCTTTTTGGTATAGTTGGTCGGCGGCCTTTTCTAATGGGCCAATTGCCTTTTTTGGCTGGATTTGATAAAATATATTCCCGTGGGAAATTGGTGGATAACTAAATAGAGTTAGTTTTTTTTCATATGTGTGCGTGTTGGTTTTTATTTGTTAATCTTATTTATTTGGATGCAGTAATGGTTGTGACTCGATTGTCTCTGAACTCTTTGCATCTGAACTCTTTCCATCATCATTCATTTTGATTTATTAATGTTTATTTACTTGATCGAAGGATGGCTAGTGACGGCTCTACCTTATGATTTAAATGAACGGATTGTTCTGTACGTTATTTGGAAAAACTTTACTCATGGTTGTTGAGGCTTTAAACAATCAAATAGAGGCGCACCTCAATAATTACTAGAAGAGGTTGTCTTGATGTTTAACTTTGAAATGATGACGTTGAGATATATAAACTCTGATATGATGATGTTGAGATCTATATTAAAAATAAAGGTTCCAAGTTTGGGATATGGTACATCCGGTCATGTATTATTTGTACTGTTAATTTTTAGTATTTTCGAGTGCTTATAGATTTAAGTGTTATATAGATGAGTAATGATATTATAAGACCTTTCTCCATCTGTTGTATAGGATTTAAAAAATCACCATTAAATTTGATATGAGTCTATGGAAAAGTTTATATATAATCACCATTAAATTTGGTATGAATTTATAGAAAAGTTATCACATAGGGTGTGAAAAAGTTATTATTTAAAATATGAAAAAGTTATTAGGTGGATGTGGGATTTGATTTTTATAAATATGTATCAAATTTAATGGTAATTTTTTGGAATTTTATATGATCTTTTTTATAGATTTATTTGATTTATCCAATTTTAAAGATTTAAATTCTATAATTGAAGATGGAAATGAGTTTTTGTTGTTGAAAAATCATCTTTACACACTATTTAGGGGTATGCTCTTCTATGATTATTTAGAGGCATTTCTATGAAAATTTAGGGCCTTAACTTATGCAAACCACACCCAAAACATAATCTTCATAAATTTTGAAAATTGGAATCAAGTGGGTCGGCATCTGGTTGTGGGCACGTGCAAGTTTAGACAGCAAGGCGCCTTTGGTCAAGTGGGTCGGCTTCTGGTTGTGCGCATTGACACGTGTAGAGAACAAGGGTACACATAATTCTTCAAGTTGTTTGACTCTATCCATTTTAGAAATCTTAATACAAGATCGTGGTTCGTGAGACTACTTGTTTTGGAAGTCGTGGCGAATCCAAATTTTTTGTCTGCAATTATATGGATTTCCCGTTTAGGATTCACGAGACTCGTCTGAGGTTGGGAGGGTATTCTCTTTGGATATAAGATGTGACTCGTCTGAGGTTGGGAGGGTATTATTCTCTTTGGATATAAGATGTGACTCGTCTGAGGTACAATAGTGTTTTTGCAATCGAAACCAAAGACATCTTGAAATTGTGTAGTGTTGCTGAAATTTGAGAGAGAGAGACAGAGATATAACTGCTCTGAAAATCAGTGTCTAAAAAAATATATTTTACTACATATTAGTCTGATTTATTTACTTGTTCATTTTATGTAGCATGCTTAATTTATAATTTAGGGATATATCTACCTATTCTATTTGCATCACAATTATTATTGCTCGGTATAATTATCCTATGCTTTGGTCTCTTTAATTGAGAAAATTTCATGATCTTGAATTCATTTTTGTGATTATATTATGCCCTATTTTTGTTGAAAATATCAAATATCATTGTAGGCTCTCTCTCTAGAGCTAAAACATATTTATATATTTATAAAAACTAGCTGTGTGCAAGAATTGCATAAAGTAGTTTTTTTGCCTTTTTTTTTTTAGTTTCTTGCATCACAGCAGTGCGAATGTAAGTAGTTCGAGAAAATTTTTCGTTGAGGTCAGCCCACTGAGTGTCGGCAATCATTTTCTTAAATACAATTAAATTTTTGAGCTAGTGTAGTTCTAGAAGGTTGCAACCTTAAACAATCCAATTGAGGGTGCACCTCCAAATTTTATCATAACATGTAATTTTGGTGTAAAACATTCTCAAGATTATCTCAAAATCTAGTTTTATATCTAATTATCAAATTTTAAATTCTAAAAATGGTTAAAGTCAAGTAGATCTATAAACATATGAAAATCTTGAAAATAGACGGTCTAGATAATATGTTGCAAGATGCACTATTTTGGGGACTCAAAATCTTTTTTTTTAAAAATTCATACATCCCATTGAGATGATCAATTAGAGAGTTTTTCAAAATTAAAACAACCTTTTCCGATGGATTTTTTAGGTGCATCTATAATTCTACATTATATAAACTTTTTCCTTTAGGCATTATCTAAAATTAAAAGTGGCATTTAGGTTAATCATGTCAGAACTATCTAAACTTGAAAAACTTAATGGAACTAATTTTTCTATGTAGAAAAGAAAAATTAAATTTACTTGCTTTCAAAATAGGGTGGATTATGTTCTAGATACAGAACCACCAATTTTAGACTTGTGAATTTTTTAATCCTCAATCCATCTCCAACATGGATTTGAGAAGGGTGCATCTACTACAGTAGGCACATTCTTGGATGCATCTAAACCCTAACCTAAGGAGATGGTTGAATTGGTATTTTACCCTTGCTTTGTTTTTTTGTTTTTTGTTTTTTAAAAACTGCTAATTGAGAGTAGTATTTCAGATAAAATTAAAATGAGTTAGTGTATTCGTTTATCATCATGTTGGTAGCCAAGGCAACATTTTTTGCTTGCACCTTTTGCATTGGAACACATTGTGAAACATGAATCTTGAGGATACTTTTGTAAAAGGAAAGGGTTTATATAAGGTGTCAACCTTATATCGGTATAAGACTATAAGTAAGGTGTACCTCAAAAATCTACCCAAAAAGATAATTCTGATGTTGAAAATCCTTACAATTGATCATTTTGACCTTATGATGTATGGATATTAAAAAAAAAAGAGAGAAAAAAGGTAGCGGGTAGCATGCGGCCAGCCCGCATATTGTAGAAATGTGGGTTTGACGAGAAATATATTTTCAAATATAATTTGATCCTAATTTTTAGAATATATATAATCTTTAACATGGAGATCATGAGTATGAATTTTTCTTTTGAAAACTAGAAATAATAATTATATT